>VZTF01004742.1:237197-414697 GCA_013397755.1 Cnemophilus loriae
AAAAAACTTTTATTAACCTAAAAATTAAAAAAAAAAAAAAAAAAAAAAAACAACCAGCAAATAAATCCAACACTATATACATTTACTCATGTAAATGCCATCCAGCTCGCTTTTCCTCCCTCTCTCTGTCCCCAAAGAGCAAAAACCTACTCTACAATGCCTTCTGAAGGCTGTCTGCCTGCTATCCTCACTGCCCACCTACCGTAGGGAGCAGCTCCTCCCACCTGCACATAAAAGCCAAGTGCATGCTACCAGCAGCAGATCAGAGCACTTTCTCAGTCCTCCACTGTTTTGAGCCAGTGATCTTCTCTCCTTGGATCTTGTGTACTCAAGGTAAGATTAATGCTACTTCAGGTTTCTGTTCTAACCAGCTATTGTGAGGAAGTCTTAATATGAACTCTAGCACTGCCTTGCTGGGTGGTGCTGGCTCCCCCCCGCCTTTTTTTTTGTCAGATGTAGTGTCATCTGACATTTAAGTTAGTAACAGTCTGTTGTTTCAGCAGTGAAATAAAAACAGATCTTGCTGGGAAACATTGTGGCTGGGAAAAGGTCTTCTCTCCCTTTCTGATTGATTTTGAAGAGATTAGTATACCCAGACCAATTATAACAATTTATTATCCCTCTTAATAGTCTCCTTCTCAGTCCAGTCAAAGTTATCAAAAAAATTCCACTGTAAAGCTTCCTTAAATTCTGTTTGAGGAAAAAAAAAATGCTTAGTGTTAATTTAAGGGAGGAACTGGGTTTTATTGCTAATATCATTTACTAGCCAGACTGAGACAATCTTGGGACTGAAGTGCATCTTCATAGGTTTCATTGCCTTTAAAAAAAGTGCGATGGAACTAAAGCCCTCACAGAAGCACAGTAATAAGACTGATGGAATTCATTATCTTGTACCAAATATGCTTAAAGTACATATTTTAAAAACAAAGTTCTGTTTCTTGTAACAACAGACCTTGTGTCTCTATGAAACTTTTATATCAGCTTGTTTATATTTTATCTACAGTCTTCCTACATAGGCATTTCTAGCATTAGAGGAAGGAATAGTTAAGTGCCTCAGAGACAGCTACTGAACAGTTAAAACATTTAAAAGTGGTTTCAAAACTATATTTGCATTCCCATCCATGCATCTATCCATCCTCACAGAGATGAATCTGTTAGTGACCAGTAGCAGTTTTTCACGTTGTGTGAGTCAGTGCACTTTTAACACACAGTCACCTGTTTAAAGAAATTCCATCACAGAAATCCTAATCCTAGAATGCCTCTCTCCAGTGCTCAGAGAGGAGGGAAAGCATGAACTACCAAAAGCATGCAGTTAATGGTGTCTGTAAATACATAATACTTTCTTCAGTTAAATAGTGATATTTTCTTCTTAATGTCTAATTCTCTTTCTAAATTGAGTCTTTTTTAGCCTTTCACAAATAGGAAGTCTTCTCTGAGAAGAATTATGTCCACATATAACTGTACTCACATTAGCTGCAATATTTTAAGCTATAGCACTGTATAACAGCAGAACTCTGCTCAAAGTACCCTTTTCTGCATACTGCATCTAAGATTTTTTCTGTATTTTAAGTGTTAACTATTCTAACTAGTGGGGAAAGGAAAACACTGCCTTCAGCTATTTGCCTGCAAGATTACATAAGTATCTTTAAAAAAACCCAAACAACAAAAATCGAAAACCCAAATAAATTGAACTATTCAAAAACCAAAGTACAGTGCTTTCTATAGCAAGCTTACAGTAAAACTATTTTTGCATCCAGGTAGTTCACATAAATTGCCCATAGAAGACAGGAATAGAGCCCAATGGTTTTCCTCATAACTGGTATTAACTCTGAGCTACAGAATTTTGCTTCTTAGTTAACATCTGATTTTTACAGCAAATCTCCCCTTTCCAGAAACACCCCTGTTGTAAAACACGGATATGTGAATTTAAGTTCAATGCATACAGAATTTAGGTCTACAGTGTGGCAGTAAGCCTCATTTGTTCACACAGAATTTTACTCTATCAGATAAATCCAAATTTTTAATAGAGAAAAATTCATGGAAAAGAAATAATGCATTTGCCACAGGAAATGTGTATCTAGCAAAATACCTTTTATTAAAGCCTGCTGTGAAATGTGATGTTTTGGCATTTGAAAAATGGATTGCAGGATATATTAAGAAAACTCTTTTCAAAGGAATGCATCTAATTTAGATCAGAATCTCCTCTGAGCAATTTCTCTCTTAGGCTGAGTAGATAATTCATCTTACCATCACTTTGCAGCAGAGGATGAAGGGAAACTGCACCCAGCAGGTCTCCAAGAGAACTCAGATGTCTAGGAATGCATTTATTGACCTCTGTGCTCATCTGAAACTCCTTTTTACAAGATCAAAGCACACTGATATTAAAATAAAAATAATGCAATTTTAAAGTAATGCTACAACCTGAATTAAAGAAAAAAAGAGGGAATCACTGGGAGAGCAAGGAATTCAGATTTTTTGAGTTATGACCATAACATTTAAAAATAATAAAGGTAAAGAGACTATATTAACTTTTTCAGCCACAGACTAGTTAAGTGTTAAGCGGGGATGCTAAGCCACTTCTCCTGGCAGTTATGCTTAGGTTTTTTAGGTGTTTATTTAGGGCAATAATATCTACTCAAGCCACTAGTGTAACTCCCAGTGCTGTCTAAAGTGCTAGACTAGATACATAGAAACAGGGGATAAACACATCGCTGTCTGCTTATCTATGCATAGTTCTGCCACTACCACTGCTTGGGAGAAATTCTTACCTTCAGGAATTTATTTTCACACCTCTCTGTAGGGAGAGATTATGTTTTCCTCTGGCCATGCTGTCACTAAATATATAAAGTATTTTACTCAGGCTCACAGTGAAAATTCATGGTAGAGTGTCAGATTTAGCTCCTCTGGTTTCCAGGCCAGCACTTTAATCCCACACTTCATTTTGTATTCAGCCTTATAAAGTCCACCCCTTTGTAGCTGCTCTGTCTTTGCATGACTCTTTAGGGCTGAACAGCAGGGAGAATTCCAGTGACAAATCTTGAGAGAGGTAATTTACCCCTAACACTTTCAAACTTCCTGTGAAACCCTTTAGAAACCCCTTAACAGGATTTACAAATAAATCATTCTTGGAGGGTGTAAATAAACAATTAAACAAACAAGCAAATGCTCATCTCTTTTTCATACTCTGTGGTTAAAGGAGACCAACGCAGTCTTGGCAGGCTGAGGAAGCAGAGATCCACTGCCATGGACCAGAAATGATGGGCAACATCTGACTATAAGAACTCAGTCTTGGTAACTCAGCAGCAGTAAAGAGCCCAAAGAGAAGCTCATAGGGCTTAAGCAAAATTGTTGAAAGGATCTTGTAGGGGACATTTAATATTATCTTCCTTTTTTTTCTACATTTACTATCATGTGCCACTTCTATAAACATATAGGACATAATTTCATAGCCATTAAAACAAATAAAGAAGCAAGCAAACAGAACAAAAACCAAAGCCCCAACCACCACCTTTGTCCTATCCCTCTAGTTTTTAGCCCTCGAGTTAATTTATGAGGGTACAGACTCATAATTGCTCCTGTGGCCTTGCAAATACTGCATTTCAAAAAAACCCTCAAAACCAACAAAACAAAACCAAAACCAAATAAACAGAAAAACCACATGACCCAACACATTCCAGTGCTCAATTTCTAGAGTTACTCACCTAGCAATGGAGGCCTTGTCTCTTACTCTTTTAACTTAAAATTACTGCTAAGCATGCGTTGTTCATAGATAAAGTAGTGAATGTGTCAGAGGTAACTGGAGGACTAGAAAAGGAACCATTCATGGTCATCTCACTATCTGCCACAGAAGACAATTTTTATATATCTATGAGCATATCTGCACGGCAGAATTTTCTGCCCACTTATTCTATGTCTTGCTATATATCTCAGGGGAGGTAAATTAAGTTTTCTCTCTTAAGCTTAAGTATATCCCTGTATCTTCCCTTACTTCTTTTGCCTTCCAGTCATTGTAAGCTGTATCTTTCCTTCTACAGGGGGATGATTTTTAATTTTCACTATTGTCATATTTCTAAAAGAGCAATGGTTCAATGGAGGTAATGTAATGAGGAACAAGACAAGACAAAAACATTAGAGGTGGTTTGTTCTGCCTGTTAAAAAAACAGCAAACAGCTGTACTTTAACTGCACAAAAGTTCCTTATTTTTGCCACTTACACTTCCTAGAGTTTTGTGTAAGTGTTGTTGCCTTTTTTGTGGCTTTCCTTCTGCAAACAGAAATCCCAGCAAAAGTGGATCTATATATGTTCAAAAAGATAATGATGAGTCCTGGTTCTGAAGCCTTTTGTGGGTCTTGAGCAATAACTGTGCCTATTCTCTGTAATCACCAGTAAACTATTATGCTTGCTCTCCCTGCACTCCTGAAATATTGGATGTGTTTCTGTAATTGTCTTGATGTGTAATGAATTTAATGTCTCATAATTGCACTGCAGGGAATTAATACCACTATGAAGTCTTGGGACATCTTTAGGTGATTAAAACTTCATGCAAGTCCATATTTTATAGCAAAAGCAAGATAAACGTAAGTTTGTTGCTTCTTGAATGGCAGGTGAAACTGTTGAGGGGTGACATTAAATGGACCCTTTTCAAAAGGAAGTGAGAATCAGTGCCCTCTCTTGGTTAGAAAAAACACGTAAAGCAGCCCTATGAGAGTGTTTGTCAGTTCCCTCTGCTGGCTACAAAGCCCAGGCCAGATGAGCAGCTGTGTTTGCGGAGGCGAAGGTCTGAAGTTCTATTCCCAGTGCTGTGAGCCTGTGGTAAACTGATGACTGTGGTGTCTGTGCACGTCTGTGGACATCATTCTTTATGGGGTCTCATCAACAACCACACTGAGTTCAACATGAGGGCGCTCAAAAATAATACGGACTTCCTGGTAGGTAAGAAACTTCCTACTTTGGATTTGAGAAGCATGCTAGCAGCTATGCCATTCTTAATTCTACACAGCTAGGGCATCCTTCTGTTCTGCATTAGAACACCTTGCTCTTTCCACCTCTTCAAGACAAATGTGTGTAAATGTTCATTACACTCATTTTAGAGACATCTGGGCAGTTAGCGCAAATATTCTTGGCAATCCTGAGGTGTAACACTTCAGAATGTCAGCTTCTGAGAACTCCACATTTGCAAGTAAGAAGTAAATCTTACCAAAAAGAACACTCCAACCTTCAAAGAAACTAAAGCAAAACTAACAAAAACCCCACCACAAAACAAAATAGAAAAAGAACTGAACTACTTCTTTTCCATTTCTGTAGGAAAAAGCTTATATAACCTGGTTACACTACTGGAGAAACAGGTCATACAATTTATGCAGTCACTTTGAAATAAAGCTGAGATGAAAAAAAATGTACTGCAAACTTAAGAGGTTTTGTTTTAAAAAAATATCCACAGCACTAAAAATCACAAACTCCTGGATCAGCTATGCCAGTTTACTTCAGCTCCTAGGAATCTATCATGGCAACTTATAGGATACATAAAACCTCTCCCATTAAAGGGAGAATGAGTCAAAGCTAACAGCTTGACATAGTAGATATCAAAGGTATATTAAAAGCCAGAACTTTGAAACATCTGCAGCATATGTTTCCTGCTAACTAAAAAAGCAACCACTCTTTCCAGACCAACATACTGCTGCATACTTCACTCTGAAAGTAAGAAGTTGACAGTAGCACACTGTGGATTTCCACAGGGAACTCCAACCAAAGCATTTGACCATTTCTGCAACAGAAAATTTTGGAGAGTAAAACAAGTTTCTAACAAAACCCCACTCTTATTATATGAAGCAACAACACATGTATGTAATACATATTCTCTGAAGTGGAGATGCTTACTTTGCCTCTCACTCAACATAGTTTTCAAAGGGACAGAATGGAAGGTGGCACAGCCCCAGGGACACACAAACCAAAGATAATCAATTTTTTCACTAAAGAAATCTAGCTGTCAAGTCTTCTTATGCCAGCACATAACTCACCTCTGTTCTGCCCTTCCATTCTTCCCACCACACATGGAGTTCCAGTGAATTCACAGTATCAGAACAAGAGTCTTTATGTAGCTTGGAGACCAGAAATTGTCTTTCAACTTGCCTTAAAGAAAAGCAGCAAAAACAGAAACAAAAACCAAAACCAAACAAAACAAAACAAACACCCCTCCTCCCAAAAAGAAAAACCCAAAAAAATTTTCCGATATTTCCTAGTATTTCTTTTTAAATGAAGTAGGTGATCTTAGTCGAACTTTCAGTTGATGGATATTAATGTAAAACACACAACTGGGAGCCTTGTTGGCATATCTCAAGCAAAAATTCAAGAGGTAGTTGCTTTAGGTCAAAGCTGAGCACTAAAAGCAGGAGTGTGAGGAAGGTTTATGTTGCCAGCATTGATAGATCTGTCACCTGCACTATAGATAAAAAGCAAATAAGCAAAGAGTAGTTAAGGAAGTATATCTCACAAGCACTAGCATTCACACAAAACATAGTTTAGAAAATGAAGGGAAAAAAAAACAACACTCAGTACTTATTTCCTTTCAGTCAGTGGCTTGAACTGAATTTACCATAGTAGCACATCACATTGTTTGCTGCAGAAAAATGCAAAGCTTAGGCCTTTAGGAGTATGTCTCTTGTGCTTTACTGCTTCCAAAAATGTCAGTGCTTGTCAAAGTGTTTTTGAAATAAAACCAAAACCATGTTAATAAAATGAACTTTCCAAGACAATGCTGGCCAAAACTGATTCTTAGATTGCTTTTCAGTAATAAACTGCCTCTGTGGTTGCTGAGTTGATAGGGAGAAGGATTTAAAGGATCAAAGCCAAGTTCTGGTTAACTTAGGGTAAAAAAAAAAAAAAGAACATTGAAACAGAACACAAGCCCTACAGTGAATGGACAGACTTTTGCTGCAGGTGGGCAGAGCTAAGCAAAATCCAGCTATTTCAAAAATGGCTGTAATCATTATTAGGCTCTAATTGAAGATATTCCAGGACTGCAATATTTGTTGTGGGTACACCTTGTGATATGCTGCTGTAGGTTACTGGACAAGCCTCAGTACCTTAATATGTAATTCACAGGCTGAATGTTAGTTCAGAAAAGCTACCCTGCCTATTTATTAAGTAGTAATTCCCTAAGTGAATTAACAACTGGAAGGATTCTGTTCCATCTTAGCCCAGCCTTATGGATGAATAGGACAAAAAAATACCCTGCAGCGAAGGCCAAAGGTGGTCATGATGAACTGAGTTCCTGCTGTGCACACAAGTTGCATGCAAAGCCAGGCAGTGAGAGCTCTGGACTGTTCTGCTGTATGTTCACATAGGTGCAGATGCAGCAGCAGTTCCTCTCTTCCACAGAAGAAAGTGGTGCCATAGTTGGACATTCTGTGTCTGTTACAGGAATTCCTGCTCTCCTCTAGTTCAGCCACTCTGCCTAAATTTAGGAGGTCTATGCAGTACAGTCTAAGCTGCCACTGCAAGGATGGGTTTTTTTTCAGTTTTTATGCTTAGGATCTCCTACAGACTATTATTAACTTTTGGATATCTGAGCATAATTTATTACATCAGGAAGCATGGAAAACATTTTAGGATTGTTCCCTAAGCTTGCATTACTAGTCTCAGCTAAAAACATTGTTCATATAGAAAACTGTATGTTTAACATTCAGTCCTCACACTGGATTAAAGAGTAATTTGCAGGGTTATTTTTTTTATGCACTGTTATAGAATTATTAGATGGTTTTTAAATTGTAATTTAAAGGAAATCTCTTCATCTCAGCTATGTTTTGTAATGTCACCTTCATTCCATTTCGATTTTACATTGCTCTTAAGCAACTAGCTGCAAGTACTCAGTGTCTAAAATCCAAGCGGTGGTGGTTAGTTCTGGCATGAAGTTCTCTGATTCTTATGGAATATTTCTGTTCCACAGTCAGGACAAGATAGGTCTTCGATTCAAATTTCAAGCACCAAAACTGCCTTTCACTGAGTTCAGAATTCACTTACAATGAGTATTTTATTTTATTCTTCAAAATACCCTATTTTCAACATCCCATCTCTCACTCCTATGCTAAACACTGTCAAGAATTCAATACAAAAGGAGTGACAAGCAAAATAAATTCAATTTGTGACTGCTCAAAGACATTTTCTCTGCTACATGTGCTTCAAATTTTCTACTAACTGCTTATCTCATGAAAATAAGTATTTCAAAAATAAGTAAACAGAAACCTGCTGTATTTTAAATGCTCCATTTGTCAAGCATATTTCAAGATCTGGAATTTTAGCTTGATGGACATTCACAACATATATATGGCCTTATCCTTTGAAAGAATGACCACAGCTGAGACTGAGAGCTGCTCCCGCAATTCCCCCCAACCCTGAAGGAGACTGAGGAAGTAACATGGAACTTTCTGGGGGCACTCAGCATGACAGACCTCAGCTCGGGGTGCAGCAACCCTTCCTTCCTGGCTTCTCCTTCTTGGCCACCAGAGATGATGAGGAGAAATATTTTTGCTCTCTCAACTGCTTGTAAGTCTCTTCGAGGCTTCAGGAAAGCATGAAATGTTGTACCTAATGCCCAAAAGCTGTTGAGATAGCAGGGGTTTGTGTCTGCATTCTGTACATTCTGCATTCTTTGTGTCCACTATCAGTGAGCATCCTTCTTCCCAAGCTTTGTTAACCTCGCCCCGGGTCTAAGATGACAGAAGCATGTGAAGGCCTAAACCTTAAAATCAAGGCCTAAACCTTAACATCAAGGCCTAAACCTTAACAAGGTAATTCTACCAACAAGTAATTAGTTTTTCTACCCACCGGAGATCACTTAGAGCTTGCTTGTTGCTCTCTGTTTCATGAATTAAATCTCTCTTCTTGTTGATTAGGCTTGAAAGTATACAAAGATCAAGTACTAAAGAACATCCTTTCTTAAGAAAATTTTACATACCCCATGCTTTGCAACAAGCGGATTGCATTTAGCAACAATTGAGTTGTAATGGTGTTGTAGTCTACTCTAAAACAACCAAACTGCAGGGCACCCTGAGGGCCCTGCCCTGCTCCACGGCCATTACCTGCCAGTAACACAATCCTGAGGAAAGCTGCCATGCCCCGGCAGGGTGGTGACAGCTCTCCCTCACCAGGCTGTGGTGACATCTCGCCCTCACCAGCCTGTGGTGACAGCTCTCCCTCACCAGGCTGTGGTGACATCTCGCCCTCACCAGCCTGTGGTGACAGCTCTCCCTCACCAGGCTGTGGTGACATCTCACCCTCACCAGCCTGTGGTGACATCTCGCCCTCACCAGGCTGCGGTGAGGGCAGGGCCAGCCCAAGCATGGCCCTTGCTCAGGGCCCCTGTCAGTCAGGCTGGGCCCCCTCGCTGGGGAGCACCTCCCGCCTTGTGTGGTGGTTGTGGTTCCCTCACGCTCCGACATCAGCGCCATTTCTGCACAGGGGCAGTCAGAAAACTCATTTACAACCTGCGCCTCCCATTCCCAAAGGAGAGGCAAGGGTTGAGGAGAGCAGAAACTCCCCACAGCCCAGTCAGCTGAGGAGCATTTATGGAAACACAATGCATTTGAGGTTTCTTGGGTTTTGAAGATACAGCCCCGGGGCTTCGCTTCTGCATGCCAGCCCTCGGTGGCCCTTGGAGAAGGATCTGGGCAGCATTAGCTCGCACAGATGCTGATAGCGCTGGAAGGCCAAAAATGAGGGGGGGCTGCGGGGGTGGAGGGGGCTCCACTCTCAGCTGGAAAGAAAATGTTGCATCATGTGAGGGTAGGCTGCTCAGGAAGAGAAGGAAGGCTGCTCCAGCACGCACTACAGGAGGTTCAGGACCTTTCAGATTTCCACATCTGCAGGCAAAACTGAAGCCACTGTAAGTTAAACAGAAAAAAAAAAAAGGAAAGAAAAGAAAAATAAGGTCCATTTTGAAGTTAATGTTCTTGGGTCTTAAAATCCAAAAACCCACCTGAAAAAGATACTACTGTATATGGATATCTAGTATAAGAGTAACCAGTCCTGTAGAGTTAAAATTCTAAATCCTCAGAACTCTCCCAAAAAATACCAAACACTTGGGTGGGATGCGAGGAAAGAAATATCATGTGAGGAAACAGAATGATAAAACTGCTGTACTCAACAGGCAGGGAGTTCAGAAGGCAAACAGCTGAACGGAACAGCTTCATCATTTCTTTACAATGTATTCTCCTGGCCCCGCTTTGTTCAGCACAAAGGTTTTTAAGGCTGAGTTCTTTTGATCTGTATGTTACACCTCCTAGCATGGTGAAGCCCTGACTCATGATCAAGGGTTTGAGACAAACAAAGAGCAGCGGCTCCTGAACTTGAAGGCTTGTAAATTGTACACAGAGCGAAGCTGACTCCTGGACTCTGGCTCCAGTCACTTTAACACAGTGCTGTTTACACAGATGATTGGTATGTCTGGAAAGACACTATACTACAAATGCTTCACCTCCCTCTCCTGGCTTCAGAAGCATCCAAGAACCTCACACACAGCAGGTTAATAAATTTATCCTTACAAGCACCCTGGCAACATCACTCTCGTTTTAGACGAAACTGAGGCACAGAGAAAGTTGCTGGTGTAGCATTTCAAGAGATTGTTCCTGGCCAGATTCTCAAGTGTCTTCCCATCATGATGGGAGCTAGATGGAGAGTTTGATTCCCATCTGGGCACCTCAGTGAGAACCAGATTTTCACGAGTGATTAGCACTCAGTAGCTCTCACAATGACACTTGCGGACAGATTTTCTAAGAAGTTCCTTTGATCATCTGGCCACTGCCTCAGAGCAGGCAGAGAGCTTTTGAAAAATCTGATCCTGTTTGCGGGTGCTGAGCACTTCTCAAAATTCTTGCTTAAGTGACCTGGCCAAGGATGCAGACTAAAATCTGAGCAGAACCCACTTTGCCTAATCCCTAGGCCAGTGATTTAACCACAAGTGTACTCTCCCATCTTCAGCAGAGAAAGAATAGACACTAGTTGGGGCAGCAATCAAAATGCCAAACAGCCGCCAGTATCCATGCCTGCCAAGAAAAATGCCCGGATACTTGTGGGCAAACCAGACAGCCACATTTTGGTATTTTCCTGAGAAAGAATTATTTCTAGTAGCAGTGCCAGGGTCTGGCAACCTGGTTTATGCTCTTTCCAGATGTACCTCTTTCTTTCTCGGCTAAAACCTTTGTGAACATGCCCCCAAAACTGGCACACCCTCCCCACTCTTCAGAAAAAACAACAGCTATCCAAACACTGTCCTGTCTCCATTAGTCTTAGAGAGCCAGGCATGCTTGGGCAAGACAACACTATTTTGTGTAACGATTAAGAAGCAGTGGTCGTGTCAGTGAAGATTCTTGTTTTCATTGAATATTTCATTCATTTTTGAACATAAGCAACCACTTAGCTGCAGTTGTGCTAGATGTAGAGGAGGAAACACATGCTATTCTTGGCTGGACTTTACCTCTGTGGGAAGCAGCAGCCTCCTTAAAGCAGCCTCTGTACACTGCATGATTTAACTACATTTATGATTGTCCTGAACCTCAAGCAAGGACCTGAGTATCTTAAAGTGTAAATGTGTGCAAAACCCCCAATCCCTTGCCTGGATCCTCTATTTTATGCCCTGTTTGTGTGGGGTCTATTTGCAAACAACAGTTTCCAAAGCCATGAGCTAAAGGCTAACGGAAAAATTCTTCTTCAAACTGACTATATTCATTCAGCTGCCAATTGAGATGCTGCTCTCTGTGTCACTCAGCAGCAGCTTGTTGGACTGTCTATCACAGGACTCCATGTCAGAATCTAACTTTCATTAAGTGCTCTCTGTCTCGCCTCTGTCCCCAGCTTTCAGACCACCTCCCAAGTAGGTATCTGACCAGTCTGGCAATATGAAGATAAGACACCCAGTCACTAGTGTGTTTTAAGGGAGCACAGTTATCGCATGGTAACTATTGAATGAAAATGTTTACAAAAAAAATAGTTTTGTAAAACAGCTCAGACTAAGCTGTTGCTGAATGTTGAGCTCAAGCTGTATAAGCCAAAAAACGCAGCTGTATCTTTTCTAGCTACAGCTAAAAACAGCAAAGTGTACTGGAAAAACCTTTTTTGTGGGGGGAAGGGAGATACTCTCCTAACAGAGGATTACATCTAGAAGCAAGTGTGAACATTTTTCTGCTGTCTTGGTTCTATACCTGCAATAGCACACAACACAAGTGATGACTGTGGTTTGTATTTTGACTGTTGAATGGCCGCTTTCACTTGATTCTGACATCTGCTGCAGTAATTATTGTAACAACTCTTGTCAGAAGATGGACTTCAGAGCACTGCCCCAGTCTAATTATACAGCCTCAGCTTTACAAACAGAAAAAGTGAGGCAGGAAGGGATGAGCTCATGAAGCACATTTATGCAGGCAGTTAACTGCACATGCTTTGATGTACCTTGTGACCTAAAATGTTAGAGGGAGTATCACTGGAGGAACTTGGTTTATGATTAGTTATTTTGTGGGCCTTATGGTTTTATTAGTAAATTCATCACTACATCTTTTCACTTCTTCCATCTTGCAGATTTTTGTTTATTTTAAATTCTCTCATCCTGTCCACGAGAAACCAAGGCATTTCCAGTGAAAAAGCTAGGGTCAACTGAGGGCCCAGGTCAAGAAGTCTGTCTTGGGTGCCACCTCCTGTAAACGCAAAATCTAGCAACAGTTCAAAGAAAGGTCTTAGTTTAGAGAGCAGTGAGGTAATCAGGACACAGCTTGCTGGTGAAGGACTGGGAGATGCGACACTGGGGCGGAGGTACCAGAAAGGACCCATGAGAAAGGCTGGCAGGTTTGATAGTCCAGCCTGATGTGCCTCTGGAGGAAGAGCAGACAGGAATTCCAGTGGTGACAGGAAGGTTGCTGACAGTAAGCAAGGCTGATATGCAGAAGATGGACCCTTCTGTGCAATTGGCTTACTCTGAAGCCCAGGTCCTGGGACAGTAGGGCTGTCCCATTTTCCTTTTAGAGCTAGATATATCAGCACTGACTTTTTCTCCTGTCTTAAATGTAATTTGTGGCTTACGTCTTTTGTATTAACAAGGTAGCATGGAGACTTAAAGGTAGGATAATCAACTCCAGATAATCGGTCTCTTTATGAGATGCTGTTACTCTGGGAAGTCTGTGTTTCTGTCAAAATTTGTCAAGAAATGCACTCCAAGAAATGGGAGACATTTCCTTTTATTACTAATGCTTGCATTTCCACTAGGAAGCTGTAGTTTTGACTTTACATTTCTGAGAAAATGTTTTGCTTTGAAATTCCTGCTTATTCCTTTGGGAAATAATTGGAATTACTTATTAAATATAATCACTTAGAACTGGAAGAAAATCCACTGTCAGGAAAGAACTGTCAGCATTTCCCAAATCATTCTTCTCTCTGTGCCCATGCGAACGCTCACTTGAAATCACTGCATGACACAGGTCTTGTAAGAAGCTGAGTCCCATTTTTAACCCAGACAAGCATTAGCGAAAACTGTACTTCAGGAAACTCCACAAGGCAGCCTCCCTAAACTGAGTAGTTTTCCAGCCTTCACAGATTCACCCATGACAAAGCAAAACAGCCTCCTGACTGAATTTACACAGCTAAATAAATAGCTTTTTAATTGTTTAAATGTCATTGTGAAAGTAAAAAGCTGAAATGTGCTGTGTATCATCTCTACGAAACCAGAAGTAGTTATATTATAAATAAACAGAGTTTGCTTGGTATTAGGGACATAGGAAATTCCATTCAAGAACAGACAAATGGCACATCTTGTCTGGTATCCTGCATCTGGCACAGGCCTATAACAGATGCTTAAAATACTTGGCTCCCTTGGTCCCACAGTCTCCCCTGTTCCACCTGCCACCAACGTTATAAATCACAGTTTTCCTAACCTCTGGTGAAAGTCCCTTCCCTGCTCACTTGCATAACGTGAGAGCTGCAAGTGAGTGCCAAGGGAACATGTATTTGCCCTGTGTGATCCTTATTACACTGTTTGGTACCGAGTTTGTCCAAACTGTGGTTCTGGCTGGTGCAGAACATGTAAGGCATTGCTCCCTGCGTTGCCCATGTAGCCGAACAAAGCAGACAGAGGTGAGGACTGTGCCTGGCTCCAGGGAAAGGGGGGAGCGAACCCTTTCTCATCCTTTTTTGCATACAGGAGGCCAGCACAGCTACCACTGGCCTGTTACTGATCAGCTGCCCTCTTTCTACCAAGGCACTGCCTCCTAATTGCACCCGACTGCTCAATGATATTTATATCCTGGTGTTGCTTTCTTAGTAACTTTGAAAGTTTAACACATGATGACTGAAAATTGAACGAGTTTATTGTCTGTCAAGCAGAGTTCACTTTTGTCCTTATTCCAAAGATTATCAAGACATGGTTCATCTACCCAGTGGGCCACATAATGCAGGTTCCTCTCTTTAGCTGACTGGTTCTTCTAGCCATTGTCACCAGTGTGACATGCCTGCATCCAACAAAACTGACTGTGACATTCTCCCGTATTAGAAACGTTAACTTGCCACAGATGGTCTCCTTCATAACCAACATTAAATTCAATGGTACCATTGGTTAAAGGCCTCTAAAACAAATGAAAAATCAAAACATTTCCATTTAACAAGTTAAAAGTGTAAAAACCCCTCTTTATTAATTGCATTAAAGCCTCTTTGTATTCCCCTGTAGAATATAACAGTATTTTTAAAAAGCTAAAGAGAACTTATGAACAGGTAAAGCAACGAGCTAGGCAAAGAAAAAAAAAATTAAAAAACAAAAAAAATTTGCATTTGAAGGAAAAAAATTGTGTCCCTCAATCTGAGCATATTGTCTCTACAGCTGCTAAACACTGCTTTTAGAGACTGACCTAATAAATCTTTACATACTAATAAGGGACAACTGAATCTTGATGGTGTGCATAGGCTGTTGGATACAGTTTGATATGTCAGCTTTCTCCATGCTCAAGGATTTTCTGATTTTGGTTCCACCCTCCTGAATGTAACATTCAGTGTCAAAGGTCTGAATCTAGAGCTGCCTCAAATTTTGTATCCATGAAGGACAAGACTTGGCCACATCAATCTGCTTGAAAGAGTAGACACATTAAAGCTGCTACAGTACCTGGGAGAAGTTTGCATCCTTTAACATACTCCAAATTGATACTACATTCAATGATGCTCAGTACTAACAGGAGCTCTCTGACTTTCTGTACATCTTTCCTGTTTCACAAGAGCAATGACTTTCAGAATATTCATCTTATTTCAGTCAGGAACAGTCGTAGAGGTTTTTCAAGGCAGACAAATGAGTCAGCCACTTGTTCCAAATAAATGGAAATGGTGTTCCAAGTTTCCTAGACAGCTTTAAAAACTACATACAGCAATTCAGCTGTTTAATCTATTATGTTCTACATCTCACATTTAAGAGGACACAGAATCACTTGCTTTTTATTCCAGATACAGGTTGTTTTGTCCACAGCAGTCCACAGCCACCTCATTTTGTCTCTCTTGTTAACAAATATGCTGGCCACCTTGCTCGTGCCATTCCCAAGAATGCAAGTAGCACTCTTCAGAGTAAAGAGCAACTACTGAGGTTCCCAGACTGCCATGGATATCCTTAATAATAGTGAACCAAATTTCCTAGTGTCTGTGATTGCATTTGCCCATTTGTTTAACGAGGATGTTAATATTTTGCTTTCTGAGGAGAAATATTGTAAAACTCAATTAATATATCCATTACAAAAAGGGCATGAATTACAACTTCAACTGTGCAGTAAAACAGAACATCTGTGTGAATAAATAATTATAAGGAGATATATAAAACTACAAAAATAACTTCTTTACTGCAAACCTTGCCTTAACAAGAAACATAACTCCTTCCTCCCTCAAGAAATCTGAATACACTGACTCATGTCTTTGTTTAAGTGTCATGGTAAATTTGTTCTTTTATAACATGTAGTAGTTTAGCTTTGAACTTTTGAGTTTTGGAAAAGGCAGAGTGGAAAAATGTTTTCATGGGAGAGGAGTGCACATTCCAGAGCTGTCGACTGTTATTCGTTTATGAGGCAGGGGAAAAACTACTTTGGTTTTAGGCTTTGGTTGATGCAATTTGTTGTCTGGTATTTTGTGATAAACCAGAGTTTACACTGTACACTGAAGTATTTAAATTTTCTCTCTCATCTTTCCAGTTTTTGCTTGTTCAAAATTCTGACCAAGCGTGAAACTGACTGCTGTTGAGGAGAGAAAAATTAGTTGTGTACAACTAGAAATAATGATCCTTTGTAACATACAAAGTAGTCCAGTGAGAAAATAACACATAGTTTTCTGTGAATTATAGAGCTGCACCAAAGCATAGTGGAGGAATGCAGACGATATTACTCATAAAAGCAGAACAAACCAAAATGTGAGCCCTTCGTGGTGCCTTTGTAACCTGAGCAACAGGTTTAAACACAATTTTCCTGGGCTGTTTTATGTTTACTTCATGTATTAGCATCTGATTATATAAAAAAAAAATAAAATAGGAAAATAAAATAAACTCTCTGTAGCTTATTTATTCAAGTAAAGTAAAAAATATCTTTTTGCTCTCCTGCCTTTTTGAAGGCTACTAACATAAATTCTTTCTTCCTTCTCTTTCTAGAAAAGAAAATGCAGATTGTCAGAATCCTTCAAATTTGATACTCAGCACTTTTATGATCTCTTCATTACTGGATGTGGAGTCTGGATATCAGAATTGGTATAGTGAAGTACTCTCCTATTAAACTGAGGTAATTTTCTGACATAATTAATGAAAAAGTCTAATCCTGAAACAACACGATTAACATGTCTTTCAAAGTTTCATTTCCTAAAAAAATTTTTGCCATTGAAAAGGATCGATCTAGTAAAAAATCTTCACAGACAATGGGTAGAAACTACATGAGAATGCTAACCCCTAGCCAGAGATGAGAACTTCTCCATTCACAAAGCCAGAAGATGTCAGGGCATTATTCTGAGAGAGGGAGGCTTTGCCGAGTGTATCAACTTCTTTTCAGACACAAATTGAGATAGGTTTCTGCTTATTGGGATAGGCATCCCTACAGTGGCCTACTTCATAAATATGACTCGCTCAGCAGGAAAACTGCCTTTCTGAAAGCCCACTAGTCACTGGTTAACAGTGTCATGTTTTCCCTCAAGAAGGAACTGCACACAGCACAGGGCTGATGGAGGCACAGTGTGTTACAGGAACATGCAGTTTAGGATGCAGACAGGAAGGCACTCAGCTGCAGAATTGTGGTAAAAAAATACAAACTGAGCAGGTGGCTCTGAGGCTTGCCCATAAGCATGCAGAGATATAACTAATTTCAGAACCAAGTTAAGTAAAAAAGATTTTCACACAGTATCTCCTCCTTTCCTGGCATATCAGCAATCAAGATACTGTCAGTTTTCTGTGCATTGCCCTAATAGCATTGCACAACATTCATAGTATATTAACATTAATCCTAAAGATTTAAATGGTTTATCATAAAATCACCGCTCTAGACAAAAAGAAACAAAATGCAGAGCTAGGAGCACAGGAAGATCAGTTAGAGGATAGATATATTCTTGTATCTAACAAAGCTGCCGCAGGCTCCACGTTTGCTTTCAAAGTAATGGAATTCCATGATAAAACAGTAACCAACACGGAACATAGTTCTTTGAGGTCCTTTAAAGCCCTGCCTGTTAAAAAAAATGCTATTCCAATTTTATTTTTTTTCCAAGGCTTCATATTTCGTATATATTTTCAGCAATTTTTGTCCTATCCGTCTCCTAAACCAGCACTTTGGACCACTGAGAAATTGTTTGCCTAAAGCCAGAACTCTGATTTCAATATCTTTCTGTTATTAATATTCCTTAAGTTACATTTTAGCTTCCAATCAAGGTTTGCTGCAACAGTTTCTCTTTTGATGCGAGTCCACTGTACAGTACCTTGGATCTCAGCTAGAATGCACACCGTGTCATGTGAACAGTAAAAAACAATATAGCTCAACTTTCCCAAAGTAGGTTGAATCAGGAGTTTTAAGGCTAATCAAAACCATATTTTTACCAGCAAGCAGAGCCAGTAAGTCATTGAAGCTATACAAATATATTCATATCCACATTGCACTTCATTAGAAAAAGAATCTCACACCCAGGAACACAAAAATTCAGAATACTGAATAATTGTGGAACCAAAAAATGGAAGAGTATGGTGGTCTTTGCATGAGAAGTGCTTCATAAAAGGGATTCCAGTAAAACAAGGCGAATCTTCAGACTTCGTATAAACTTTTTTTATGCTTTTCTTAGCAGACATTGGAAAACTTGAAGGACTTTGTATAGAGCAGTATTACTTACAGAAGTATTTATTACTTGTATTTTTAGGTGAAACTTACTTATGCATGAATTGATGTACAAATACATGCAAGAATGGAAGTGCATATATGTTTCCAGCAAAGCCTGTCACTAAATATTTAGGACCACGTGATAGTCTGTGGTAATGTCAATACATAGGTGCCAGTCAATTTGGTATTTTAGGTCAGCGGGTTATTCTACATGTGAGACTACATCTGTATAAATGCAACAGTATATTTCTTGTAGATGTTATTTATGTGCAAGTCTTTGCAGGACTTGTGTCTAGACCGAATCTGAATTTAGACTGCTGTCACTGACAGCAGAATATACATCTTTGTTCAGTTTCTTTCATGTTTATTTTTATTTTAAATACTGGCTTTCTTTTCACTGCTAACTTCAAAGGCTGGTTTATCAATATAAGTGGAAGTTACCTGAACAGCAGCCAACATAGAACAGAGTCAATAGCAGCAATTCATGGCCTTCCTTAGTTTGTTGTAGTTCTTTTTAATGCTCAGGGCCCATACAGGCAAGAAACGATTGCTCATACTGGAGATGGAAATATTGCTCACCCCTTTGTAGAATACAAAGCTAAGAAATGAAATTTAAGTGATTTAGTCAAAACTAACCACTTTCTTCACCTCAGAAAGGCAGCACTGCCCAATTCAGCCAACTTGTGGCTACCTGAAAAAGGGAAGAATTTGATCACCTATGCCTGAAATCACACATTTTTAAGTTGTTCTAACCACAGTGTAGGCACAGCTTAACTGAATGATTTCACCATGCAGAGTTATTTCCCACGTTCCTTTGTTACTCCAGTAATATAAAAAAATTCAGGAACTGGAAAGTCATATGATCCATAGAAAAGAGAATATTGTGGTTTCTAAGAAAAATATTTATTACCAAGTAATCTATTTTGATTTATTAAATGATAGCTTCCCTTTATAGTGTTTTTTGATATGGTGTTTGAAACCACAATGATTGTACAAAGCCAGCACCTTATTTGTTTAAAGGCACTCATTCGTGTTTTTCTTAATAGACGTATCAGTTCATGACAATGCCAGGTTCATAGAAGCTTGTCCAGGAATAAATTCTTGAAAATTATTTTTTTCCTAGAGTGTCCATTAAGCCAGGGCAGGCACTGCGTCTCACTGCTAGTCTTCTAACATTAGATTTATAGGATGTTATAATTAACAACAGGTGATGGGCAGCACTACATGCACAGCAAGCAAAGTGAAAAGACTGGCAGCTCAAGAGCCACTTGTGAATCATCAAAGCTTTTCCCTGGATAAACTCAGTAGTAAACCTGACAGGTTTTCTGGCAATTGTTTTGGGTTGAGTTCTTTTTGTTTGGTTTGGTTTGTTTGCTCAGGTTGTTCTTTTATTCCATCACCACCCTTGATCCTTTTTTATATCAAAGTTTAGGGACCATCTGTCTGTTTTTTACAGTTGTGTAGCTTTTCCACTTCTGTGTTTACTATCTATAAAATGAGACAAATTATGCTTCCCTACTCACAGAGGACTTCTTGGAGGATTACAGACAACTCTACACAAAATTTTGAAACTATGCAGATTTTCAGGAAACCCTTGTGTCTCTATTATTGCAGCTCTTTCAAACTTGTGTTCTGTACAAATAACAAAAAGAAAAAAAAGGTTCAAAACACATACATCCTTCAATTTTAAGAAAAGCCATTCTTCAGCTTAGGACTAAAAAGGAAGGAGAAAGACATTGAAACACATAAACTGTCAAAACAAAAATATGTCCCAAATGAGTTTTCATTTGCATAGCTAAACAAATACCTTTTTTTCCTTTAGTTGTGAGAATATAGGCAAGGCAAGGTATGTTGGGAAAGGCAATGACTTTGTTTAACCAAGTGAAGAAGAACATGCATCCCAAATCTACCAATAGATCTAACTTTTATGAATAATTCTCAATGTACTAACCTGATGTGATCATGATATTCATGATTTAATTACATATAGTAACATATTGATTATAACAAAGGAGTATTTGATTTTAATTAAAAAACCACATAGGATAACCTACTACATATTCTTATGGACACTAGTAAATACTTTAAATGCACTGACTGGTAGAAAGATATAAAAAGAAATATTTAAGAAGAAAAAATATTTAAAAGAAGAAATATTTTAAAAGAAAAAAATCTTTTTTACGAATCAGTATTCGTAGAACATCCAGGATTTGTGATTTTTCAAGGATTGGAGATTTTTCATGGATTTGACGCTCTTGCCAATATTCCGTGAGTTCCTCTGCAAATAACTCTTATACATTAAATTAATTTCTGCTGAAGCTCTTTTAGTGAGTTTCTTCCCTCCTTTAACTCCCTACCTCAAAATACACTTGAATCAGTAACCTTAAAGTTCTTAGCACTACTATATAAGAGAGCAATTACTATTATTCTAGATTTATGTTACCACGTTGCCAACAGGAACACATGGTGCAGTGGTGAATTTATCCTGCTTGCTGCAGAGTTTGCACTTCATTAAAATTCACATAGCAGTGCTTATCTATAGCTGAGACAAAATGTGGCCCAGGGGAACACTTGTTACTCTGGGTAATTAATCAGAGGTGATGGGAAATTTTTCTTAGTGTTCTTGATAATCTCTAGGGCATCATCCAACTGTGAAATTTTGGCCTTACTGAAGTGGAAAGCAAGTTTCATCAGTAACTAGAACAGGCCAAGACATTTCTCACAAAGCACTTCACGACCTGGTGTCATCTGGCAAAGTTTCTCGGTACAGTCTTTTTTCAGAGCTGGAGCAGCAGTTCATTTCTATTGAATATTTCACATGCATACATTAAAAGTCCCTTCTTTTGGCATCCATAGGCATATTTTAAGAAAGGTTCTGCACATTCTTTAGGGTAAATATCTTTTTAGAGGGCTTGAATCTATACTCAAAAAAAGTCTCTTAGCCCAGTGACCTTGCAATCACATCCTCAATAGGAAATTCGTGGTTTTGCATGGGCAGGGAGAAAATACACAAGACTGTCAAAATGCTTGAAGATTCAAGCACATAGCTTGAATCAGCCTGAAAACTCCCCCTTTCTAGGGTGAGGCTAGCCTCAAAGATAATTTTTTTTTATTTAGAAAAAGAAGAATCATTCCCTCCATCAGATGCTCAAAGTTGTCTTACTGAGAAAATAATACCTTAAGAAAAAAAAAAAAAAAGAACATCCAAACCAATAGGATTTTATTGTTATGGTTGCTAGGCACAGGTTTTCAAATTCATTTATGTTGAGACCAAACAGGAGTGTATTGTTCTTACTGAAGTGCTTCAGGATAGCTAAACTCCTACTGCACAAAAGTAGGAGGAAGTTTAAAAAGACTGAAAATATTTTCAATTCAAAAGAAGAATCTTCCCCAACCCGAAGGACTATTCAAACATCAGTCAGGTCTCTTAGAAAAAGCTCAGTGATTTAGACAAGTGCTAGAGCTGAAACTGACTCAGCAATTTTATTTCCCTTTAGCTCTTCCAGACACAAGTTTATTATTAGTGACTGTAAATGATGAATTAACATTTATTTCACATTTTAATCAACTATTCATTAGTTTAGCCATTCTTGTCCTAAATCCAAGATTTTTTTCCAGCTATATCTGTTTAAAACAACATTATTCCAAGAGTTATAATATATACAAAATAATTGAATCATGAACAGTTACGGCATATGAGACAGACGTTTACAGGCTAAGTTTAAATTGACTGATGTTTCATTTAAGCGTTGCTGCAACATAGAGAACTGCTGAACAGATATTGATGGACAGGTTTATTGAAGCTCACAAAGAGAGCTGCAAGCTTCCTATTCCTATTTTTGACTGACCCCTGGCTCACAGTAAGTTTGTTCTGATTAAGAACATACTGTATTACTGCTGGATGCTCTTGTTTTGAGTGTGTTGTACTAGTTTCACTGTGGCAGGAGCTAAATGAAAGCCCATTTTCTCAAATTACTAAACAGCATCGTGAATTGTAGCATGGACACTTCAAAAAAGTTTATTTCTCACTGTGATGACTAATACAAGTTCTCCATAATAGATTCACAAAGGGATTAACAATTTTATGAGTTTAGCAAAAGTAACTGGCTCTCAGCATTAATTGCAGCCTTGAAAGCCTATCCTAAACAAGTCATTGTAATGCCTTGGATCCAAAAGAGAATCAGTTCTCTTCTTTACAGGTGGATACTTAAATGGATGTAGCTTCTTGATACTACTTCTTCTAAATGAAAGTTAATGCTGGTATTTTGCTTTTAGAATGAGCTATATCTTACTGACCGAGTAAATTGTGAAACAAGACATTTTTGGGGTCAAGTTAGCATGCGTGCCAAGGTCTACATTTCAGTGCAGGACCTGGATGCAAGATGTGTCCACACTCCTGAGGCACATAACTTTCCCTGAATACTTCCACTGATCAGGAGCGAGGCCACCTGCTGCTTGTTTAAGTCTGAGTACAATTTTTATTTGTGTGCCTCAGTTCCTTTGTGTGAAAACACACTGGTGATACACTTCTTAATATAGGAGTTAGGATGGTAAACTGGTTACTGCTTGTGAACTAATGACATGTTAAAGTCTGCTTAGATCACCTCCCTGAACTCAAGGATAGAGCTGTATGAATTCTGTCTTAAAGAACTTAGAGTCTTGCTGTTTAACTGTAAGAGACATCCACATTGCTTATCTAACCTGTGTGTGTGTCCTGAGGTCTGTTTCAGCTGTCTCAGTCTGTGAATGGCTGGAGTTAAAGCAACATAATACTTTTCATACCAGGGACAGAATTAAGTATCTCCCTGATATTTTGTTTAATATTTATGCAAGTGTACACGTGCTTATATATAAAATTTTCTTAATGGGGAAGTAAAATCAGAAGTCACATAGAAACAATACAAACTACACTGGTTTTGGGCTACAGAAATAAGGGAAAAGTAAGATGAAGGCTCTTTGCACAAATAAATTACCTTTAGCCTTGTAGGTGAATAGCACAACAAAACCCATAAAATTTCCAATTCAGCAAAAATATCTTTTATATTTCTGTTCCCTTATTAAATGAATGAATGAATACTACCAAGCCTGCTAGAGACATATAGGTGGTGTAGGCTTGTCATGCTAACTAACATCCACATAGATACTGGGACACTTGCTGTCATTGTATCAGGAAAAATCTGTGGTAGGAGGAGAACGAAGGAAATTACATCAAGCCTCTTCAAAGATTATTATGCAAACTTTACAGGTTTACTTGCACAGAATTACTCATACCACACCACCAAACATTTGTGTGTGACTGCCTCTAAACCTCTGCAAATATACACTGTAGAAACAAGCTGTATCTATACATATTTGCCTGAGTTTAGTAGTACGCCTAGCTAAAAATTTTGAAAGTAGGTTACAGAATATGCTGAGACCTCTCCTCAGACCTGATGGATTAAAATAAATAATTATTAATACAATTTCTTTCAAAATAAGTTATTCCCAGTTTACTGTATTTTGGAAATTAGTAAGGAAAAGAGCAGCTAAAGAGATCTGGATTATTCATAGACTTAGACAAGATGGAAAATAATTAGATCATCCATCCCATTTTCCTGCCAATGCAGTATTGTTCCCTGCAGTACATTTTCTAATGCGCAGTTTTTGAAGTCCCTTGAGAAGGGAGATTCCAGCATTTCCTTTGGACACATACTGGCACACTCTGTCAGGCAGGTTTATCCTCCCTCTCTTCAAGCAAGCATTTCTTGTCTCTTCTTATTTCATCTTTCACTCAAGAATTCTTCCTCCTCCTTAGTGCAAGGGCCTTTCAGGAATCCAGAAGGGACACTCTGCCTAGAGGAAGAGATATTCCCAGAATAGGATATTCCACAATATGGAAACCTATAGCAGACAATTTTAGGAGAACACTCTAGTAGGCTCCTTTTGCTGGTCCTTGTGTGCCAGCTGGGCAGGATGCATCTGAAAGGTACTTAACCACCTTGGAACATTTTCAGTCCTTCAGTGTGAACTTTGAGGAGAGTATCCATTAAAACCAAAGTTTGACTTCCTCAGATCAGGCTAGAAGGACTGCTGAATGAACATCCTGCAGTGAAAAATAAGTACTAGTCGCTAGTGATTTGTCCCGTTAAATAAGTGGACATAAGAAAGAGGCCTGAAGAAAGCAGAAAAATAGGGAGAAAAACATTGGCCCAGTGGTGACTGAATACAAACCCATCTGTGCTGGATGGATGTGCTCAGGAGAGTATCACATATAGGTACAATATTCACAGCCGTGCTACAGACACAGTAGCCCACAGCAACTCATTCCAAGCAGTTCTGTTATTGACAGAGTAGTTGTGGGAAAAGATTTATTATCACTCAGCAGGCTGCGTGCAGACTCAGCATCGCGAAATCCTGACGTGTGTTTGTGAAGAGATCCCTCTGTAGTTCCTGCAAAAGCTGGTGGTTCCTAAGGAACCACGGGGCCAAATACGGCCTAAGGGTTTTAGACATCTGAAGAGTCAGGTCAAGACAGGAATTTAAGTGTGGTTTGCTGAGTGGAAGTGTTAAGCTTGTCAGATTGAGTAATACAGCCTTTTAACCTGAGCAGTCCAAGTCTGCTACCTTGATGACAACCTTGTACTACAGGTCATGATAAATATCATTCTTGAGCTAGAGGTTTAGTTTTGTCTTGAAAGAGCCTTGCCAGAGTAGTCAGGGATATTTTCTCAGAACAACAAATGTTAAATATCTTTTTGTTCTTCAGATTTGAGCAGGTGGACTTCGTAGTCATCGGTCTTGCAAAACAGTTTGCAGCAGGGAAGGATTAAGTTTCCATTACCTAACTCAAAAGACTGGCCAAATATAAAACAAAAATGATGAAAGAATTTGGTTGTAATTTGGTCTGTGTCTTTGAAGAGATAGAAATATTCTTGGATGTGTCCTTTGTTTTGACACATTTATGCCGATTACAAATGGAAGGGCAAAGTTGGAGTATTATTTCCTCAAAACTGTCTCAGCCCCACTTTGTTCTAGTGTCTCTGACAGAATCCCTTTGACAGTGAAGGAACCTTCTCTTTTAATGTAATTGTTCTTGAAGGTGTTTAAAGCATCCAAAAGAGAAAAGGAAATAGTTCTACAAGTAATTTGTGGAAATCTGGAAAGTATCTGTAACTTGTAACTTATACAAGGCAACGTAATTTTAATAAATCTTTTGCTGCTCCTTTAGAAAAAAAAGTAGAACCAGAAAAGGTGCATCAGTACCTTATTTCAATTAAAATTCAGAGAGCTAAATCAGTGTCTTCCTTTTCTTTTATATTTTACTGAAACTGTCTTGGGTGCTGCTTACTTCAGCAGCATTCATTTCAGGAGTGAAAGCTAATTAGTGAGAAGAAAGACAAGCAAACCTGAAGTGAAAAAAAAACAGATAAAAATTAGATCTTTTTATACTTCATTTGAAGAACTGTAAGAGCATTCAAAAAGGAGAAAAGCAGAACAAAAGTCCTGTGAAGCGCAAGATTTTTCTCCTGAACTATCAAAAACAGGATGATCACCGACATCCAATTTCTATTTTAAAAGATACATCAGCCTCTAAAAAAGGGCTTTTTAAATTGTGATGTGAGTACAAAAATATATATTTGTTGCTTTGAAAAGAGGGAAAAAATAATTGAGAGTATTTTGCAGTGCAGAATTATTATTAATGAGCAACACAGTAATCATTGGTCCCACCAGCACACAATGCTTCCTGCTTCAGTGATCCACTCCCTGGGAAGGGGCAGTGAAGCTCCACTGGGCACATCTGTGTGGCTTCCTTTGGTGGTAAATTTAGGTTTTCAGTTAATTCTTTCCTAGTAAACTGTGGAAAGGCAGTTCCTGGGAAAGCAATGGAAAACTTGTCCCATTTTAGTGGGCAAGCTTCATCCATGCCACAGAATGTTTCTGACAGCAAATGATAAGGTATCCTAAGCGAAATTTTAGTCTGCACCCTGACAGGAGGTGAAATAAAGGACAACCATCCATGTTGTCCTTGTTTATGGACAGGATTGCAGCTTGGGCAAGCCTCCTCCTGTTAGAGCTTGAGGTAGTAGCTTCAGGGCAAAAATAGCACAGTAACACTGCAAAGACTTTAAGATCAACTCCATATTCATGATGAAATTAAAATAAAAAATACTTTCTATTGAATCAACAGTCACAGCAACTGCAAAAAAGAAAAAAAAGAACACTCTCTTCCTTAGAGCTTTGCATGGAAGTTACCATCTGTAGTATTTCCAGCTATTCAGTCAAATGCACGGTTAGTCATAAAACTTACTAAAAGAAGCACAATTCCCCTGAAGAGTCAGAGGGAAGAGAAATCAGATTCACAGGCTTTTTCTCCTATACAAGTAGCAAAACAATCAGGTATTTGCCAGCACTTGTGCGAGGTATATAAAATTGAAAAGAGGAATTTTAGGCACTTGCACTACTTCCACCCACAAAAAGCAAAAGCTTCTTTTTTACTTTCTTTTTTACTTCCTGATTCACAGGAATCAAAGAACTTGTGTATCTGCTCATTTAGGAATTTATCATCAGAAAAACAAACAAAAAAGCAAAATCCAAAAGCCCAAATACCCCACAAAAGAACCCCAAACAGCACACATCCCCAAACACACCACAAGCAGCTTGATAGGCAGGTATAAAACAGAGATGTGGGTCGGCAATATAACACTGGTTAAAGCTATTTGATTTGCACCCTAGCAAAACAGATAAAGTCTGTTTAACGAGCCATCATCTTTTAGAACACAGGAGGAATGTTTCCTTGAGGTAAATTTCCTGGTTTCCTCTCATTATTCTTTAGAATGGAGAGGGATGGTGATTCCTTCTCTAGCTGGGGCAGATGATTCCACAGCTTGAGCTACTACTTTGATAAAAGCAGAGGAAAAAAAGCTAAGTCCAAATTTCCATGAATAAGCACATCAAGCACCTTCACAAATACTTCGCAACAGCTTCCAAGCTCAGTGATGGCATTGCCTTGAAACAGTCCAGTGAAGAAGATGAAATCAAGTAAATACAACAAACTGTAATGTGTTTATAATATTCTTTTCACATCTAAAATAATTTCTTTATAATGCAATTATGTTGTTCCCGGAAAGACTCGCTGCAGAGACAGATTACAAGCTGGTTCATTCCCTTTTCCTGCAGAAGAATCTCTGTTCACCAGACAGAACTCATGTAAGGCAAGTGACTTTTAATTCAGTTGCAGACAGCTTTATGACTCCGTATCACTACATATGCGTGAACCACCTTCTTTAATAAGCCTTAGGGATTTTACAGTGAACAGAGCAATTGAAAACCTTCATGGCTAAGCAGTTGTCAGTATGGGTCTTCCAACAGAAGCCAGCTTGACATAAACCATTTCCTTTTAAGTTTCAGTTGATATTCCATGCCATTTATTTCATGGAGGCTGCCTCATCCCAGCTCCTTTAGCTGCTCTACATCGTGGAACCCAACCCACTAGAAGTGCAATTCGTGGCAAGCAGTAGAGGCCATGAAAGCCGATGAAAAGCTCACTGCTGTTTGTGCTGTCCACTGCAGCACCAGCTCAGCCCGCAGAGCTTGGTCAGGTATTTTAGCAATGCTGCGAAAACCACAGCCCTCCCAGCTCTGCACACAGCTACACAAACCAGTGTCGCTCTTTGGGTGTGAATGATTGCTGACAGCACCTAACTGTGAGGAGCAGAGGGCAAGTTTTGATTGTGGAGGTCACAGTCAAGTCCTCTAAGAAAAAATTCCAGTGACTTTAGCTCCCACACAAGGCAAACATACTGGCTAGTAATATTTGGTCTCCCTTCTCCGTCAGATATGACACTTAAGTTCTGCCAGCCACCTAAGAGTTGCTAAAATAAATATGCAGGTACTTGTTTCCACTTGTTTCACCCCCCATTCATGCTGTCAAGTTTCTCCAAAAGAAAAAGAAACCCTGAGGGTTTTTTTGACAGGGAAGGAAGACCTCAAATTTGTATCTGCTTTCTTTAATTTACCAAAGCTTACACATGATGTAATAATATTTGTCCAGTGAGTTTGACACAAGTGACAGTATTTAGTTTAACACAATCAGTCTCTGCAGAATAATTTCCCCAGACAGCAGTGTGCTTGATTGCATGATGTTCATTCAGACTCCCTCTTTGTATTGTCCATGTCATACGAACACTGCACTCAAACCAGGGAGACATATTTTATCAGATACACTGCTTTCTCTTCTTTGAGGATATTTTGAGATGCAAATTCTCTAAAAAACGTAAAGAAATAAAAGCGTACAGACCTGAACTCCAAGCCTGTTCTCAAACAACTAAGCTGTTGTCTTTCTTTCTCTCCTTCCTTCTTTTTCAAACTATTTTGGGTTTATCCCATGATTTGATCCAAGTTTTACAATTGTATTTTGGAGATAGGACATACGGTTTCTTAAAGCAGATTCCCAGTTCCATGGCAAGGTCTATTGAACGTTTCAAATTAAGTGTTTCTGTTAAGCTATATGTAAATTTGTATGTGATAGTTCACATTTGTTTTATCAGTTTAGTAGGGGAACTCAGATTCTGCTTTTCTTATGAATTCTAATAGAAAGATTCCAGTGCAGGAACACAGCTAAAAAAGCAATGAGGATGCTTTAATATTTTGTAATTTATTTCTGCAGTTAATTCCTTAGCTGATTCATCTGATTTCTGACTGATTTCACAAGTCACTGGACTTGCCAACATATTTTTGCTCTGAGTCACTTCTTTGCCAGACCAAAAAAAAAAAAAAAGTATCTTCAGAAAGGAAACAAACTTGTCTTTCTACCTCTGCTGCTAAATACAAGACAGGAAATAATTATGTGAGACAACAAAAGGAGTAAAAGTACTTTTATGCATAAGCATACATGTACTCTATTCCATGAAGGAGGTAATCTAATGCATAAAATTCTAGGAAATATTTGAAACCCACCAATACTTGACTGTTTAGTCCTGGATCAATACTTCTTTATGGAACTTTAAATGTATAATAAGAAAGCAACCTCTGAACTAAAGGGCTTTAAATTCCAAGCTAGATCCTCTAGTCCTCCATCAATGAGATTCACAAGCCTGTAAGTGTTACAACCCACCCTTCAAAGTGAAGAAAATTCTGCATTTAAACCAAAATACCCTGTTACTAGATACTCGGGTAATTTCCTATTATAAATGTAGCCAAAATGCCGCTCTATGACAAGTGCTCCCTGACAGAAGGCAAAAGTCCTCTTCATAATGTGATAGGGACAGATTATACAACAGTTTTCACATCATTTGTTGGGACACCATTCACCATTTTCTATGGATATGAAACTTAAAAAACGTTAGCATTTATTTATTTCTACCCAGACTTCAGTGTGCTAAATGGAACAGACTGGTTTATTGGCATCTGTAAGATCTTAAATGTATTAAAGGATGAATCTATGGTAAGTTCAAATGCTAACTCAATTAGGGTGTTTACATGGGGTCTTTGCGCAATGTTTATGAGATGAAGTTTGAAGTAAAACCCAGACATGTTCTGTTTCTGTTTTGTACCACAAAGATTGCAGTGCAGCTAGGAAACATACTTCAGTGAGTCACATCTTGGAAAAGAAAAAGATAAATGGCTAAAAATGCAATAATAGTAGGATATCTGGAAATAAACACTAACTGAGCTAGCAGACTTTTTTGTAGTCATGCTCGCAATCACTTCTAGTCCATGTTCAGGATGTTTCTTCTGCTACCCAACTTTAAAAAAAAGGGAGACAATCACTTCTCTTGATGACACTACATCTGTAAGAAAGGCAAAAGGCAACAGAATTAATTGGTCTTGGTGTCCTGTATTCAGCTGAGTAAGGCTGTAGAGGTTGACAAATACTCCAGGTATTTGCCTTTTCAGCTTCTAGCTTATCAATAGCCCTTAACATGTAACTTCATTTGAGATCTCGGAGCTCCTTGCAAAAATAATGAGCCAGTGCTTTAGTCTTGCAAAGACACACAGCATTATACAGGTTCCCTGGTCACGAAGCAGGAATTGAAAGCAGGAATTGCATGTGCACTTACAGCAGCGGAAGTGGAGAGGCCAAGCACCACCAACCCGTTGGCATCATTATACACCTACAGGGGTTTTATTTGCGCAGGGGTATTCACTACACATTTACACATAAACATCAAGGGAAAAAGGAGAAAAGGTTGCAGTAAGTCATGAAATACAATTAATTTATCAAAATTAAGGCCCTTGATCTTTCTCTTGCAATTCTAACTTTTCACTTCATCCCTGTTTTTTGGCCAAGGTAAGAACTGTGTAGGAAGTCACAGTCCAGTGCCTCTGTAAAGCAGAGGAGTAGGGTAGGTTCCACAGGTAACTGTCTGGCAGTGTTTGGCTCCAAATGTCTCTTCTTCACCTAAATACGTTCCCACAGTTGAAACTTTTTGAGTTAGGCCTACACTCTTTGTCACAAGAAACACTGCCTTACTCATCTTTGCCTCAAAGCAGGGCATTCTTACATTGCAAAGGTTGAACCAGAAACAGGACCAAAGTAATCTTTAACCTGAAGCAACCTTTTTTAAAAAATGTATTACTAGAACAGCTGCTTGCTGCATGCATTGCATTTGCAAGCATATAGTCACCTTTTCCAAGTCACTAGGAATTTATTTTGAAGCAGAAGCAAAGGGGAAAATATCCAACGAGTCATCTGATTTATTGCAGTAACCCTCGTATACATGCAGTGTTAAAGTGATCATATGGTTGGCCGTAGAAATGCTATGTAATTCAGTTCAGTGGAAAGGTTTAAAGGATTAAGTGATACACATATGCTTTTGTAATTACATCAAGATGTTAAAAAACCCCAGTTTTTTAAAAAGTGCTAAATCACTGTATAGGATATGCAAGCTAAACCAAGAGCCTGCTTTGGAGAGAAAAGTGAAAAGATATATTTGCCAAGTTAGATAGCAAAAGTTTTGGCAGCTCTGAAGATCTAGAATGCGTCTACACGTAGGTGTGATTCAAAACAGTATACACACATTTCCAACAGCAAGATCTGCAATTCCTCATCATCCTACCAAAAATGCTAAAGGAGTCTGATAGCCTGTGTACTCCCTTGGCTGAGCCTGCGTGTTCACTGGTGCCAGGTGCCACCTGGTTTTAGACTCCAGCATGGACAGAAGGACTTAGCATCCAAGAAGTCCCCAATGCTGTGTTATTTGTGAGAAGTAAAGCATGGGGGCTTACCTTTCTTTTTATTGTTTTGTTTGTTTGGGCTTGGGTTTTTTGGTTTTTTGTTTGTTTGTTCTTCTAAAAAGCAATGTTTATCTAGTATGATGTTTCCTGGTCTATCCATCTATTCCTACCCTGAATAACTTTTGAGACTGCTGGGCAATTTGAAACTCATCCTGAAAGAACTCTAAAAGAAAACTATATCCTTGCACAAGTTCCTGAAAGTCAGTGGGTGAGCAGTGGGTAGAGACACAACTTGGCATCTTCACAGACAGAAACGCAGACAAGATTCATCTGTTAGTCATTCAGTTTGGCCTCAGGAAAGTAAAGAATGCAAATCCAGGAGAAATCAAAATTCATTGGTTTTGCTGCTCACGTAGCAACTTGGAAAATCCAAATCTTGCTATTGTGGGTGATATATAAATAAACCATTAGGGATCCACTCCTTCTTCCTCACTATTGATTGAGGTAGGACGGGAACATCAGTAGAAATACAGTGACACAATATAGTTTAGGAACTTATTCTTGTATTCCACTCCAACACCACATCTTCCAAACATCAGCCTATTTGACTGGGTTCTTTTGTGTTGTGTTTGTTTGTTTCAAAGTGTTACAGGAGAGTTACATGTTCCAGAATAATGGATTTTTCTTTAGAGAATATCTGCTTGATGAGGCTATTCCTCGAGGACCCAGTTTAGACTAATGATACTAAATAGCAATGATAAACACATAATTCAGTGTTAGCTAGCATTCTGCTTCAGGGTGATCTGCATGGCAGAAAACCAGAATTCATTGCAACATTTTTCATTGGCTTAACTTGTCATGTAAAATCAGGCTAGGACTCCCTTGTAGGCTAACTCAGACTAAAGCTCTTGATGTGTCATCTAAAGGTAATTTCCATTAACAAAGCAGGTATTTTCCTGGGTAGGCTGTAGACTGAGCAAGGGAGAGAGAGGCATAGGCTGGTCTTAAAGGAAAAAAACTCTAGAATAATCGATTATGAAGAAAGCAGACAGGGATAGGAGTTTATATCCCATTTTGAAACTACCTTTTGCTAACATTAGTGACTCACAAAAAATGGATTAAGTTTTTAGCCACATGGATGTGACTAAAAGCATGATGGGGTTTGAGCATGATATCTAGTCTTACCAACTTCAGTCCATTAGTTAACCTAGTTTTGACTTGGGTTCCGTGTTCCCTTGAATAAAAAGTTACAATGATCTACCAGCTTGTGTCCTGTGGGGAAAGAAGTGTTCAAAGCTGTTTAAGTGATCTGATTGCTTTTTCCAAAACTTTTTCTATAGGTCTATTAGATTCTGTGTAAACCCTATGACAAATTACAAATCCTGACCATAAAAAATCCTAGCTAGAAAAAGAATAAAGATGGTTTTTTCACTTCATTTGTACTAAAGTGTTATCTTCTACTCTTAACAAAGTGTTTGTAATCAGTTTGTAATCAGAATTTTATTTAAGTAGATTCAGACTTTAGCATCTGATACTTGATGTTCAAAATATGAGCTGTACTTATGGCATACATATATTTCAAAGATATTTTCTTCTTGACTCAGTAAGGGAATGCTCAGCCTCGCATTTTAAGGGTCAGAAGTTGCCATTACAGGTTTAAAAGCCTGCTTTCAGATGGATTCAGCTGCAACTGGCTGCTACACAGAACACGCCCAACAAACACTTTTGTCATTTAGAACTTGAGCAGAGAAGCCTAAAGACAGTCAAAGAATTCAGATGAACATTTCTGGATTTTTTTTTCCTAATGCTAGTATTTGCTCAGAGAGACAGACTTACCAGGGTAACTGAAAAAGACAGGCTTACCAGGGTAGCTGAGTGAAAAAATAGGTTGCCATGTTAAGAACACCACTGAATATGGCATAGCCAACATACACACCAGACTGTTGCTATTATGCTGAAATAGCCACATTTCTGTCTAGCTTTCTTTCCCATGCACTGCCTGCATTCAGCATCCTGCCTCAGTGGCATATGTGTCCCACTGAATTGATTAGGAGGAATGGTAATTATTCAGATCCTCTTAATTATTTATTCTTCTGCAGTGCACATACTAGTGCCTGGTCCTCCCACTGCTCACTGATCTTCAGCAATGAGATCCAGCTAGTTTTCCATATGCAAATTCTTTTGAATATTGTCCTCATCCTCACCATGGCAAATCAGGGACACACATTACCTGGGTACAAGACCAGTGTTAAGAGAAACACAGAATTTGTGGAAGGAGAACAGCCTGATGTGCTATCTTTTTAAAAACAGAATGAGTCCTTTCCACTGCTCATTTGTTTTTCCTCATGCACAACCTTCCATTTAGCAACACATTTTAATCTGGAGGACAATTTAAACAACTTCAGATTTGTGATGAACCAGATGACAGAAAAACAGAGCAATCATCCTTCTGATCTACACATGTCCCATAGGATGGAAAACAGACGCCAGAATCCATCAAGAGGACTGTGTACTGAGTTTGCTTGAAAGAAAAGGTGAAGTAATTATTGCACTGTTGAATAAAAAAAAAAAAAGCCTTGCCTGAGAAGTGCTGTACACGTAGTAGAAACCTGAAAGCTTATCATGTATTCTACTATATTTACAACTATTGAAATACTAGATTCTATGTTTTGGGTTTTTTTATCTAGTCCTACTCATAATCTTAGGGATTAAGCAAGATGAGTTAGTAACAGAACACCTTATAAAATAGTAAAACATCCTTTAAAATGTTAAAATCTACAAATTTGAAAATAAACAGTTAATCGTCAGAGAATTTAGTCAGACTGCAGAAAAGAAAGTGGTCACCAGCCTGTCATAAGCAGTATTGCCTCTTACAGCAATACATACCTTTCCTTTTAACACTCTGTCAGAGTCCCTTCTCTCTTACTTTTGTGGCTTAGAATCTTATCTGCATCCACTGCAGGCACATTCCAAGCTTCACAGTTTTCAAACATTTGCATTAAGTTCTCAAGCTTTTACTAAAATCTGGAAACCATCCACATAAGGGCCCAGTTTAACACTTTGCCTTCAGATAACGCTCCTACCTTCTGGAAAACAGAGCTTTGCTTAAGATGAGTCAGGTATAGACACAGTTCACAATATCCACAATATCTGGTGCGTTCCCACCCAAAGTTATTTAGAATGAAAAACAGAAACAGGAACTAGGCTCTTTAAACTAACTCTTTAAAAACAGAGACATCATAATTATGAATGCCTTATTCCTCATCACAGTATTTTTTGTTATCAAACTCAGAATGATAAAAGGAAGGAGTTGGGTGGCATCAAATCAAGGCATTTCAAGAGCCTTTGGTGCAACATGGCTCTTCATGTTTTGTAAGTCCACCTCTATAGTCCAGAAGAACATGGGAAACACCAGATGGATTACTCTGCCTATAGGCTGGTAGAAAACATCCCCCCAGAGCAGGAACACAAGATACTTTCCCTCCTAGGCCTGGGAAGAGACAAACACAAGTAAGCACAGTAGGTAGGTTTAGCTCCCTGTGCTCCATCTTCTACAGTCACCTGCTGAAGTGGCCCTGGTAGTGTTTGTGATGTTGATATGCCATTAAAAATTATAAAGCTGTTGATAATTTTCAAAAGTATTTTTTAACCTGTTCAAAACCTACTACATTTGAGTTAGATTTAATTCATATGTTTCAATAGGTTATTTCAAGCCTTCCCGAAAGATGAGGTTCACAAGCAGATTTACCAAAAAAGATGTAAAATTCTAATGTAACCTCTCTCATTTCAGGAGAGCTAACCAATACCTTTAGAACATCTCTGCCTTCATTTTATTAAGAGATACAGGATGGAGAAAGTGTATGCATATATGGTATACAGAAGAGGGAAGTTGGCAAATTAATTCAGAAATGGTTAAATGCTCATCCTGCCTTCCCCCCTTCCTCCCCTCCTGCCAAAAAAGGGTACAAAACCAAACCACAGCACTTTTTAGAGGCCTAAAGATTGAAAAAATAACTAAGGAATGATTTTCAAAGTGTGGTAGGGCAGATATGTTATCAGCATGAATTTTAAAAACCATTTTTATATATATATATAAATACGCACACTTGTTATTACTTTTTCCCCAGAAGAATGACACTTAACAAATATAAACCCACTTCAAAAGCCTGAGCATTTCATTCCGGTTCAGAAATTCATATTTCCATTTTCACTGTCTCCTTAAGTGTGACAGAGAAAAACAAATAAAAGTATTAAAAAAAGTACAGCAGGAGTCAAGAGCACTTACCACTTGGAAGAAGGAGGTGTAGCAAGCTGCAGCCAGCTCCAAAATGGCCCCGCTAGGGCTGTAGCTTCTTGGCTCTACCAGTAACGAGGAGAAAGCCGCAAAAGAAGCACAGTGGGGAGAAAAAAGTTCTTGTTGCAGTCTTGCCAATTTTCAGATATGGTATTTTTCATTAAGAGCTAGATGTCCTCAAGAGACTATATGATTTTTGCATTTAGAAACAAAAACAAAGACCCCAGATATTTTTGATTAAAACATATTTACATAGAAACGCAAGCACAAAGTATCAGAACAATCCTCCTGCATCCAGCTTCTGAACCACTCTAAGGACAGGGAGATGGCAATAACACACTGCACAAGCGGGCTGTGGGAAGGGTTAAGTGAGACCAGGTGTACCTCAGTACCAAGGAGGAGTTAGCAGGTGTTTTCTATCATCACAATTCTACTAGTTTCTTCCTGCATCTTAGTTTTTCATGGTCTGTTCTTGTTATTTACTCAGTATCGAGTACATTTTTTGGTGTGTTTCAAATGCTGTGCAAGTTCCAAGTCATTAAATACATTTAAAGCTAGTTAATAACTAAACAAGCTTCTATAAGCTCCTGGAAAGTAGCTGAAAATTATCTCTTAAGATGAAACTGAGTCAAGTTAGGCCTAATTTCATGCAGGAGTCAGGACACTTGCACACAGAGAAGTGGCTGGTAGCCAGCTAGGAAATGAACTTTCAGTGCTTTGGCTAGTTTGTGGTATCTGCCCATGTATAAGCACTGTAATAAACATAACGTGACTTCTCTCTCAGCAAAAATAAGGAATAATTACCTCTGATTTTCTTTTTGAAAGACAGGAGTAGATAAATATATTAGCATGGGCAATGTGAAAAGAAAAATCTCGGGTTATCTTACAAAAAGTTGTTCGTTTGCCTGTTAGAGAATAAAATGAGGCTTATCTACAACATACATACTTCTGACTGGAACTGTAACCCTAAAACCACCACAGAGCTGCCACCTAAGCATGGGGGAACCTAAACTTCAAAGATGCCTTACTTCTAGAATTTTCTCCTGTGATGGGGCCACTTGACTAGAAGAACATGAAAGACAAACAAATTTATTAGGAGACTAGTGATCTCGAAGTTTGAAGTTAATTGAAAACAAGAACATACGAAAATAAGAATCTGTGTCTCAAGAAAGGCTTATTCCTAATTTGGAATTTTGAGAGGATGTTACTTTCATGTAACACAAGTAAGACAATTTTGCAGGAAAATATAAAAGAAGGAAATCAAAACTTGTCAGAGGAGTGAAGCAAACTTTGAAATCTGAACGAAATAACATTTTGCAATGAACATTTCCCCATCCTTACACTCCTATGCTAAGAACATGCTTAAATCCTGGAAGTTAGTCACACTTACATGAATTCTACTTTACATTTCTCGCATTGAACCTGACCTCTGATGGCTTCAGACATGAAATCTGAAGTCAGCCCTCCCTTTCACTTAGCCTTACTTCTTTCAGAATGATTCAACAGCAAAGTGTGTTGCTTAATGCTGTTCCATAAAACAGTTAATCCAGACCTGACCTTGTAAAACCTGACCCCTGTACATCATACTTCTGGCACAGTTTGATTGTTGAAGAGCTGATCCCATGCACATATGGCTGGCTATTAGTGATTTGCTTTAGGTTTCCATGGAATCAGTGCAGACAGGAGTGATTTTTTTTCCTAATTATCCAGTCAAGGAAGAGGAAGGTAAAAAAAAAAAATGACTCTCATGCTGATCCCTGCACCAACGTCATTTACACAATAGTTATGGGCCTAAAACAATAACTTTTCCAAGTCACCAGGCATAAGGCAAGGGCACTGCCAGTCACTCCTTCTGCCAAGAGAAAGTCATGCATGGAGGACTCATGTCCTTATGCAGGAACTCATTCCTGATAGATAATCAGTACCTACAATTTCCTCTGAAGAAAGTCAGAATAAAAAATACCTGCAAGACAAACTAGCCTTATGTATATATAATATGTCCATAAAGTATTATGGTTCTCATCATCATAACAGATCATTAGTGTACCCTAAATATGCACCTTACTTGTATGAATATGACAGAAGCTCTGTAGCTCAGTGTTGTAACATCTAGTCCCTAACTCTAACACAAAAATACTGAGTGCCTGGACTAAGGTGCTTAAATCTGTGCTTAGCTACAAAATGCTGAGCACAACAATTCATTCTCCAAGTCTCTAGAAAGTTTTGATGCTCAGCACCTCTGAAAAAAGCCAGGCTTTAGGCAATGACATTTGGAAAATGTTGGCCAAAGCTCTTTCGTTAAACTCTACATATCTTGTTAAAGGGTTTTGTAAACATGAAGCAAACAAGCAATCATTGTGTGGGCTGAAGGCAGCAGTGCTTGAGATACATACAAAGGAGCATTTTGATTAGAAGGATGTGATACCAATTCAACATTAGCTTGAGGTGGCTGAGAGGAGTCCACCACTGATGGTGATAAATGCAAAGGCTCATAAACCTGAGGTTACTTGTTTCTGTTTGTTATTCTTTTAAGAATCACAAGTTTTGTTTTCCTCATTCCATGGATTAAGCATGCAAAGTCCTTTATACCATATCTTAGGGCTCAAATAAGGCTTTTCCCGACATGATAGGAAGATTTGTTAGAAAAGCAAAAGGCCCAGACACTCTAACTGTGCCCTACTTACTTGATAGTTGACCCTTTTCTTTCCCTTTTGCATCAAATGCTTCTTTCCTTCTAAAGTTTTTTAGGAATCATTCTGGCAAAAGCAGAGATATCTCTTGACACATCATAACACTCACTAGTTTCTTAACTCAAGACAGTATTTTTCTGCTGGCTAACTGTCATAATTCATGACCATTTGCCACCATCTTGGTAACAGAGATAATAGAACTGATTGCACTTGTTAAAGACAGACTTGTGTTTATGGAGTTTCTTAGCAATCTTTTATTTACATTGGTTTCAGCTCTCAAATTGTAACTTATTTTCATTTGAACAATCACTAATAATTTATAAAACTGATTTCAATTTTTGTTCTTGAAATCAGTCATTCAGTTTGTGGGCACATATTTAGCTGCTTCAAATTCCACACATATCAGATGACTGGAACACACATTCAAAGGAAAGAGTGATTTTGGATATTTGGCTTTCCAAATGCCCAGCTGGAGACAGCACAGCAAGGCCAACCTTTACCAAGTACAGACCACCCACTTCTGAGAACAAGATTGCCTCAAAGTGTCTCAAACTGAGGATCAGACACTTTTTAAAACTTAGGCATACTGTCATCATTTGTATCAGGTATAATACTAGAGTTACTTTTTTTAAAATAAAGTAAGGAAGGTGAGACATAAATGTTCAGTACTAAAAGCAAGTGCAGTTTTCTGTTTGTGATAGCATCATGGATTGCTCTAGAAGTTTCAGCACTTTGGAGCCACAAATAAAATAAGACTGAAATCTTAATCAGACAAAACCCTTTTTTTTTTTTCCCTGCTAGTTTAAGCTGGAGAAAGAGGAATAGAAGAAATCTATAACATATGAGCAAAATTATCTCTAAATGGAGTGTTTAAAAATGTTTCCATCAGGCATCAGTAGATGGGTCTTTAAATGAAAGCCAAGTATTACAATGGCATCTATTTTAGGTCTTGCATTCCAAAAGAGAAAATATGAGCCAGATAAGTTAGTCTCTGTTGACATGTAAAGTACATCACTCCCATTAGAAGGGCTGTTGTGGATCTAAATGACCCAAAGGATGCTCTGTGGCTCATCTGAACACCAGAGAACAGAAGCATAAATGAATTTGGACATGGGTAATTCAATTGTAGCTATTGCACTTCTGAATCAGCCTGTATGTAAACTTCCACCAGACAGAAAGCACCTGGAAAAGCTCTGCTAAGAGGGCTTGATTCTTTGACAGCTTTGGATGACAGCCTACATAAACAGAGAGCCAAGAAAGAGAGACATTGTCCTGTTTTTTCACTACAGCATTGTTTTTAAGATCGCCTCCAAAAGCCCAAATTCACAATTAGAAAGCCTTCTCTACAAGGACAGCATATAATTACATGCTTGAGGTTTTCAATATATACTTGATATTTTCAGCACTCTTCACTCCAACTCACGCTGGTTTTCTTTCAGTGTTTATACCTCATTCTCCCCTGAAAGCTCTGAAACTGAAATTTTTGCACACACAAAAGCTTCACTTCTTAGTTAGTAACTTCATGTATGACATCACTTCCTTTTGTTGTTTATAAGCAAGAAGATTGTTCAGAAACATCCCGGGTTTGTATAATCTAAATGAATTGAAAAAAATAATTTAATCTTTATTTAGACAAAATAATGAGAAAATCAACATGATGTCAAACTGAGACTGATTTCAGTAGTAATGACAGTAACTGATTAACTTCATTCTACTTAACAATGCTGTTTACATTTTTCCTGCGTCTCCTTAAAGTCAATTATTTCAAAACTCAAGGGATTTCTTTTATGCACATCTGCAAATTCAATGTCAGATCCAGATTCGCATTTTGGTGGTGAATCAAGCTGGCCTCAGTTCACCCAATGAGAGCCCAGTTTTTACCAGACAAACAAATTGAGGTGACTTAATACTTGTGGGGTTTAACTGACATATGTACTTGCTTTTGCCATCCTTTTTTCACTTCTAATGAATCAAACATATTACTACACACTGTTGATAAATTGAAGATGATAGGAGAGAACAGATGAGATAGACATTAACAACTTTAAACAAAAGACGCCCAGCTTAACTCTCTAATATCTGACACCACCAGCCCTTCAAAGGGAGGGTTACATTTTTTGAAAGGATTGAGAAAGAGAACTAAGGTTTAAAGATTTTTTTTTTTAATTTAAACTATATTAATGGGAAACTAGGCATGCTAGAAATATTCAAAATAACTGCACCTTCAAAATTATGTGTCTCAGTAGCATACACATATTAGTTAATGACACAGGTTATCTATATGTATTCTCTTTATATAAATGTTGGTAATGAAAGACTGATTAGCATCTCAACAGATAAGGAATTTACTCAAATTCCTGGAAAATGAAAAAGCTGAGACCTGTTTGCATGTGTATGAATCTGAGATGCATATGCAGTTGTTGCATATGCATTCCGCACTACAAACATAAAGTCTGAGTCTGCTTTTTAGTACAGAATTGAATGATACCAAAAAAAAAAGATTCTTTGTTACTTAGTGTCTTGTCGTGACCTAAACCAAGTTACGAATTGACATGAACTGGACTTTTTCCAGCAATGGGAATGAAACTTGGCTGCTAACGTCTCTGTGCAAAGAGATACTTGACTCTACTTGACTCTACACAGAGCTCAGCAACAAGACCTAAGGCCTGGCACTGCCAGTGACTTGCTGGGAACCTTCAGGCAAACAATTCTTTCCGTTTTCCTTTATTTTCCTAATTCTAAGTTGGTAGTAACAAAACTTACTCATACTTATCCTAGAAAGTCTTGTGGCTGTAAGTTGTCCTCAGCTCTAACCAGCATTACTACAAAACTGGCAGTGTTAAGCACTTCATTTTGTTGAGAGTAGAGACATCATTTCATTTTCTCCAGTTGTGGTACCTCAGCAGCTCCCAAAGGAAGCAATACCCACTCCCAGTCATTTTAAAATCCTGACTGAAAACAAACAGCCTACCTGGTAATGCTGTTTTCAGTGGGCTATTTGCACCTTCACATACATTTGTTGTTATACTATTGGTTCACAGGCTTTTCCACAGAGTGGGAATGAGATTGGGCTGCTCATATCAGCAGTATCAGTTTGCTGCTGAGCAATAGCAATTCATGAGACCTGAAGAGTGATCCTGTGCCTGTTGCTCACACTGACTTGTACTGATCGCTCCCTGAGTTCTTCCATGAGAGGCACTGAGATTGATTAATAATCAAAGACTTGATCAGCCTGAGAGAAGCGACAGCATCCCTGTGTAAGCCAAATCGGGATAATCTCCTCATGTCACTGAGTTTTCTGCTGTAAAGAGAGACTTACTTAAAATATTGTAGAGTGCTTTCTGGGTCATGTAGAGCACAGAGTTTTCTGCTGATATCATTTGATGCAGTGAAAAAAGTCAGAGGACCAGTTTAAACTGAATCAAAGGCATTTCTGTTGAGAAAGCAACAGCTGCCTCAGAGACATTGAACAATGAGGTCTGCTTTGAAGAGCTAATGCAAGTTTATTTGCTCTGCAACAGAGCAAACCTTCAGTTCTGATTTTTTTGAAACATTCTTTCAATAGTTTAGCCTGGGTTTTGCACAACCTTTACAGCATTAAGCACTCTAGCAGACTGCTGCCAACAAAGGTTGCTTAATTCCTCAGTAAAGGGGGAGTCTTGTTATTTAAATAAAGTAGCTACTGTAGTAGATTTGCAGATATGTTAAGAGTATTACAGGATCTAGAGGTAGATTTAGGAAGAAAATACTATAAAGCAGGAAAAAATTAAACAGAGTACTTATTGAAACTTGAAAGACATTACGACATGTGATGTGATTGCATCAGATACGAGCAGGTGGAATTGTGTTACCTGTACATGCAGTGTAATGCACATTGCAAAGTGACACTTGATTATAGCTACACTTCCCTTTAAAACATGGTCACCTTTTAAGTCTACCACTACCAATTACACTGGAGGAAGAAAACAGAAGCCACAGGGTTCTTCTGTCTGCAAACCACCATATTATGTTTTCCTAAGCACCAGTATGTTACCCACAATTTTTTGTCTGAAACTGGACTGGTGAATTCATCTGCCATAGATTTACTGTGACCGGACAGCAGCTGCTGCATTACCAGAAGAACCACAGCAACACAGACTATTTAGTCTAATGCCTTCACTGTGGTGATAGGGTCACTTTGCAATAGCCATTCTGGAAAAAAATTTCCAGAGTCAACTCAGTTTCCATTCCTCATGTGAACACAAGCTTTCATTCTGCTTTACTCACCAAAATGGAAGTAGTAAATGCTATGGTATCACCTGGTCACTGTGAGTTCCTCCAAAACCAGGATTTTAGTACAAGTAAGCAGACCCTGTAGTTTCTCCAGTATCTTTCTATCTCAACGAGAAAGAGAGAACCCAAAGGCCACAGCCATGCACAGAAGGCACTGACAGCTTTAACTGAGTCCTGAAGCACCAGGAGGTGGAATCCTTGCTGCTGACCCTTTCACAGGAAGGGAGTTGCATGACCGTTCCACTGGAACCTTTCAGGCTTGTATTCTTGAGTGTAGACAATTATATGTTTTTACTGTGTAAGTTGTACTACACCAAAGCAACCAGAGAGTCTTCTGCAAGTAGGAACAGCTCAGTGGTGCTTGGTCATTGGTTTTCTTCCCTGGCCCATGGTACATTACAGCAGATGGGCTGCCTGTTGCTGCAGGTTGATGGCTGACTGTGCCTGCTTTGAAACAAGGTGTCAGGCTCTTGTCCAAGCTTTGCATAAAAACCTTGCATAAAAACACACATCTGTGGGTTTAGCTAGTGTTATACACACTGGAAAGACACAACCAGTCTAAATTTTTTCAGCTTGCAAAAGTTCATCTGTCAGACCAACCTCTTGAACAAGCACTCTGGGATTTTATTGGAAAAAATTACTTCAAGAGAAACATTCTCCCAGCACTCTCAAAAACCTGTATGCAAATTTGCTCCCTTTAGAGAATAAACGAGTGTTTTAGCAGACTCAGCTGGAGAGGTTTTATTGGCAGGTTATTAAAAGCTGCAATTTTTTAAAATTTAATTTCAAGAAAAAAATTTAGACACTTACAGGAGACTGACAATACTAAAATAAGGAGGAAGAAAGAGATGCTTGGCAAAATATATGAGCAAAAACCAGAGCTGGTTCTCCTCAGAGCTTGCTTTGCATAAATTATTTATGATCTCCATCAAAGCCCATGGATTTGCATAAATTTAAAGTAGAGTCAGTCAATATATTTTCTGCACAAAGTGAATGCACAGGAATTCTTTCCTTTACCCATATTCTTGGATGACATTTTGCTACTAGAAATTACAAAACAACTAAGCATTGAAAAGTGCTTTTCCCCAACACCACTGAATGATCTGGTTTATTATTTTTTTCTGGGATGATAACAAACTCTGGAATCAATCAGTTTTTAATGTAAGGTGTGATCTATCTTTTTTTCTCTACTAGATATTTATTACACTAATAATATTCCTTTGGTATCTCAGAGTCTCTATTATTTGACACTATGGATATATGGATAAATATTTCATGAACTACCCATAACCTTGTAGATACACATATAAATCATGAGCAATTGTAAGGGAAATTCTGGCATGTTTCAAGTCAATGGCAAAATTTTCCTTGACTTCAGCAAGGATCAGATTTTGCCTCTGCCCCCTTTGCAATGTGTCTAGCAGGTGTCATTGCCCTTTTAATGCCAGCTGTCAGCAGGTGTCTTTGCTAGAAGTTCCAAATAACAGCATTTGCCTTATTATCCAGCATATTAAAACTGTATTTTCTGCTGGCTCACACTGAGCTTTTGGTCCAAGGTGGAGGTTGTGACATCTGCTTAAATGAGATTGCATACTGCTAGAATGAATTCCCAGATCATTCCTTCCTGGGTTTGGAGCTAATAGAATCATAAATTGAAGTTGATTTGTATTCTATATGGCCAAAGAGTTGCAATAAAGCCTTAGGATGGTTGGATCTTCCAAAGCACCCTGCCAGTTTGAACTATTGTTTATACCACTGACCTCATCTGAGCAACTGTCCAACACTGTGTTGCATCCAGTAGGTTTCTGTGCTGGCATGTGACAAACATGTGAGCAAATCATCTGGGTATAGAAATAATAATATTAGCAAACATCTTGGATCTCCAGTGCAGCTTTCAGTCCAAGAGCTTTAAATAACTACACATGTTAATTAATCTCTTCCAGCTTCCACTATGAAGTGGGTAAATGTTAATATAATCATTCTGTAGATGGGAAGACACAGAGCTGTTAAATGACCTCCCTGCTGGCTGATACGACTTCTGTGGGAGGTGGACCCTGCATCTAACAAGGCTGTTTCTCGTGTGCTCTCAAGCAAACCAAGTCAGCTGAAGACAAGTTGACAACATATCTCTACATGTTCTGCCCAATTTACCCCTGTCTTTTTTCAGTCTCCGAATAGGATCTACCATGTAGGTGATACATGGCTTCTTAAAAACCACATTTCATATCCTCTGCTGGAGATACTTATGTTCCATGAACTGGTGACCTCTGCAAGAATCCATATCTCTAAGTAATGAAGAGTTCATCTCTGGGGGAAAATTAACTCACAGGGATATCTTTCTTTGAAGAAGAGCTCATTTTAGGAGAATGAAATATTCATTTTCTCTTGTGATTTTTGGGAGTCAGAGCATATCTGATTTTCCCCGTCCTTTGTCAGTCATCCCATATCTGTCCTCAGATATTTTTACACTTCTTTCCCCAATAAAAATTCACCTGAAAATAGTGATAGAAAAATAGCTCTGCAATTCTGTTGCTAGTTTTGATCTCTAACGCAGCTGTATCTATCAGTCACATACAAATTTGACCCATCTTCCTTCATCAGACCTCATGCTATTCAAGTCCAGTTTTAAATTAAAATAACCATATCCTTTGTTTTACTGTTTTCATAACCAAATATGGTATCTACTAAACCTACCAGCTATCCTGCTAAGATCTGAAATATCTTTTTAATGTTTGCCAGACCTAAAACTTATCCCAGTCAACCTTGTACTATTATTGTCTAAGAAATTAAAGGCATTAACCAGCTGCTGGGGAAGGTAAGTAATTTCATGTTTTTGTTTGCATTTGTCAGTTTTTGAGGAAAGAAATGGCTGGTATTTTTCCAGTTTCCAAAAGCTAAAGATTCCATTTAACTCTGTGCTTCCATATAGGTTTAGACTACCACTTCTGAACATGGTATCTGAGGTCATCCCACATGAAATCAATAATAATATATAAGTCCCTAGGAAATATTTAAGTCCTAAAGAAATTCAAGGCCAGGTTGGATAGGGCTCTGAGCAACTTGGTCTAGTTGAAGGTGTCCTTGCCCACAGCAGAGGCATTGGAACCAGATGATCTTAAAGGTTCCCTTCCAACCCAAACCATTCTAAGATTCTATGATCCGCATCTCCCTATGACTTGGACACCAGTGAAGGTATTTAGGTCTGTAAAATTCTCCACACTTTAAGTCGTGGAAACAGAGGACAGATTTATTTTCTACCACATATAACACAGAAATTATCTATGGGTAAGTTTATATCTTCCATGCTGGAAGTTACAAGTTTATAGATCACTTTGACTGTCATGTCACTCTGATGTTATCCAGAAGAAGGGTGGAACTTACCTGTAAAGTGGCTTTATAACTGTTGTAGCATATGACTTCAGATTACTTCAGGTTAAAATACTAAGGATAAAAGAAAGAGGGCTTAACTCCTGGAGAGTTGTCCCATATGCATGCAAATTTGATTTTAGTACTAATTGCAGTTTGAACTCTAGAACAGAGAAGTTATATTGCCATGTTCAGATGGCTACAATATTGAGAACAGTTTAGATTTATCTACTCCATCCCACTCTATCAAAATCCTTCTTGCTGCTTCCTGAAAAGATGGACATCAGACTCAATTCTACATTTGTGAAAAAGTAAAATGAAATAAATTAACTAATATTATTCTGAATTTGTTCTTAATCTAAAGTGATAGACATCTGATTTATACTTAAAAAGACTATTTCCATTCTGCTGGCCACAATGTTGTCAGCATCTTACAATCCATCTTTATTGAAGATCTGTACTTTCTACACATCTTCATAAATTCAGAAGTGTTAGAACTGTGATTAGAAACATTCTATCACCAAAATCTTTCTGTTAACTCAGAAGAAGTATCTATCTTTAGAGTTAGCATTAGTAAATCTTTTTATTCTCAGGAATTCATCGAAGCCTGGACTTCTGTGGCTTTTTATAGCTGAAATATTTACAGAATCTCTGCTTAGTTATATTTCCATCCCAATGTTCTTTCTGTTGCTGTCTGCAGGACTTCAGCTAAGTCAAAGTACTTACTTCATTTTGCAGTGCTTGTGCTATTTCTTATTGTATAAATTTGAGAAAATGTTTTAATGCCCCACGGCAGGGGGGGTGGAACAAAGGGTTCTTTAGGGTCCTTTCCAGCCCAAATCATTCCATGTTTAATTAAAGTTGTCATTCTTATCAGCCCATTTTATTAATTATATATATTCAATGGCATTTGCCATGTTTATTGCATGACTCATGCCTGACATCTGAGCATCACTGCTGACTTGTCACACAGCTCACCTTAGAGCTGCTGTATCTTTACAGCTTTCAATCTGCACAGCAGTACAGCTGAGAGCCCAGTGCAGTCACACGTGTAAATACCACCTACACAAACACATCAAGGGATGAAACTTCGGAGCAGAAACTCCAAGCATGATAGAAACACAGTCTGTACTGTAAGTTTTAATTTGCAAAGTACACTCGTAAGAAAAATAATTCAGTGCTTGGAAAAGTGGAGGCTATGCTTTTTGGGGTTAAGGAGTCAAGGGGCAGGGGAACATGAGATCTGGCTGAGTTCACAGGATATATCCCAAGTGCAATGCAGTTCAGGAGGTGGGATGTGCCATAATTCCTTCAAACACACAAGCAGGGTTTGTGCTGCTGCTCTTGGATAGGCTCCATAGGCTTACCCACTAAGGCAGTACCCTGAGACAGGGAACACTTCCTTCCTGTGCCCCATATCTCTTACACATCTCCTGACCAAGCTTGGGGAGAGGACTTAGCCTCATTCCAGCCACAAAATGGGAGTAGTACCTCTTCCCTGTCTCACAAGGTACTGTGAAGATAAATATGTGAATATTTAGGTACTACTGTAACGATAACCAAATAAGCCAGTGGCACGAGCTTATTGGGTACTATATTAGCATGGAGAGGAATTCTCCTTCTTGCCTGTAATGGGAAACTCCTAAAATCTTGCCTTAAAAGGAACAGACAACAAACAGCATAAATCCCTAAGGGGAATGAAGAGGAGGTCATATTTTACAGTCCACGTAGGCATGTTACTCCCAAGGAGAGCATTTCGAACATAATCTCATTACTTTTTCCTCAGTAAACCTCAAAGCACTTTCCTCTGCGATGAAATGTACAAATATAACATTTCTCCTTTATCATAAATAATAGTAGACCATGTTCTTTTTCATTTCCTCCTCCCAACCCAAGTGTAAAACATGTCTGTTTGAGTATGTTTAATTGCTTTGATTTTATTTAAGACGAAAAGTATGGTGAAAAAGAAAACCACCCATGCTTTCCTGCCATTGGTATTTTGCTCTCTGCTAAATATGGGGGCATTTCCACCACTTTAATATAAGCCCCTCTTCAGCAAAGAATCTAATCATGTACGCAACTCATGTACGCAACACTTGCTCGCAAAAATAAATGAGATGCCTGTTTAAGTATTTCATCAACTTAGTCCTCTGGAGACGTGAACAGAAAAGTTTTGCCTTTTCTTTATGATGCGAGATTCTATAATGCCAGTGCAGAAACTGTTTGTCAACTTCATCTCCTTTAAGCTTTTTCCATTTGCAAAAAATCAAAGGTGTAGAGTGTTCTATACTCAATTATTGGGGTATCAGCAATGAAAGACAGAATTTACTTTTGTTGGTTTGCTTGTTTCTGCCCATGCACAGTATACAGATGACAGTCAAAGTTGTTCTCTGCCCTGATATATTTCATCTGGATTATATTTATGGAGTTTAGATAATTTTTTTCAAATGTACACTACTGAAGTTAGCATAGTCCTTATGGCTCCCCTTAACTTTTAGAGAGAAATTACATAGAAGGATGTGGTGTGGGTCATGGAGTTTAGCCAAACAAATCAACAAAGCAGCAAGAATTGCCTGGTGCCAAACAGGGTAAGGAGCACTACCTATATCTGTGGTAAACACAGCACATTGGTCATTGCACAGCATATTAGCAAACTATGTGTTCTAACTTTTTATTAGATCATATAAAAAAATGTGCACTTCACTTCATTTTTTCCTTATAATATGAGACTAAGCTGATAAAAATTCCAGAATGGATAAAGAATTGGTTTGTTGAGATTGGCAGCAGTAAGGAACTGGAAAGTTTACATTTCTTTTCTTTTTCTTTTCTTTCTCTCTTTTTTTCTTTAAGAGGCATACATAAATAACCTGTCTAAATTACACCATGCCCTTTATACCTACTGTTTCCTTTTACAAGTACCTCTCCCAGAAACAGCTAGTCTTGGCTGCACTAGCGAATCCTTCTATGTGTTAGTTAGAATCAGGAAAAATTTCAAGACAGAAGTTCAGTAGTCCTAACAGAGTTTAGATTTCATCATAAATTTGAATTTCTGTCCAAGTTCATGGTGTAGAAACATACCAGAGAGAAACATGCAGTGATACATAACTCTGTCCTGAAGGCCTGGCAAAATTTCTGTCTGGACCAATAATACCTCCTTATAATCTTCTTGGCCCTCAGAGGCTGACTCCTTAATTGCAGTTCAGCGTGCTCCAACAAACCTTTTCTGGGGAGGTGGTTTTGTAGGAATTGCTTTGGCTGAAACGCCTGAGAAGCTTACCACAGTTATAAGCCACTATTAACAAGAAACACATCTTGTGATAGTTCCAGTATCACTAAAGAAATGGAGTACTATTACCCCGTGTGCACGGATCTCACACATTGCCTGGCAAGCAAAAACTAAATTATTGAATTTTCATGGACTAAACAAAGTACAACAACTATAACTATTTGCAAACAAGTTGCAATCACACCCCATTAGCCTGTGATAGCCCAGTCCTGAAGAATCAATTTACTGATGTTTGATGGATTATAGAAAATGTGTTTTATACCTATAGAACAAGTCCAAAGTATTGCATAAACTAAGAAGGTAGAAAAATTCCTCAGGCTTGATGAGGCAAATTAAAAATGGAGAAAAAGGAGAACTTTCTTTTATTGGCTTAAGAGAACACCTTTACAGCTAGATACTGTAAGCATTGTGCTGGTTCCTAATTATTCAGACATGTATTTCTCTGAATAAAGTCCACAGAAATTGTCTGGTCACGACCACCCATTTAGTTCATAAATTTTCACCATTAGTCCATAAAGTGTCTATTCACTTTCCATGTTTAATGTCTCCTACACAGCATGAAAAAGTGGCATAAAAGCAGCCCAGCCCAGCATGGTACACACTGAACAGCTACTTTTGTTGCCATATGAGGAAAAGACAGATTTTGGTGGGGAGTGGGTAGGAACAGGGCCCCTGCTCATACTCAGAAGAACAAACAAGTGGTGTTAAGCAGAGCTAATACTTATCTACCTAATTCACTCTCATGATGAGAAGCACAGCTCCACTTCAATCCTACAGAGCAACTGTTGTTTAGAGCACATATACAACTGCACTGGTTATCATAAATGGCAAAATACGGATCTCCACATGGATGCTTAGATCCTTCCCCACTGTTTGCTGGAGTGGGGCCTGGCAGGCTGAAGTGTCTGTCAGGTCCATATTGAAGCCCTCATGGTGCAGCCAGGGAAGCTGGAAACTCTGATAGTGCACAGACCTCCCTCAAGGACTCTGCCTGCCTTTGTCAGGTACCACAAAAAGCACAACCTTTCCCAAGAGCTGAGGGTGCTGACAAGCTCATGAATGATGTTTACTGTCTTGCTGACTTGAGCTCTTTGTTGGACACCGGGTCAAGAAGTGGGAATGAAAAAAGAGAATACTCAGGTCCTGGGAAACAGAATACCTTATTCACTGGACAGTGAGCCAGATTATAGATAATATGATCTGATCACATCAGATGGAGTGAGTAAAGTTTCTTCTTAAGTCCAATAATGAGTGGTAACCTACTGAGAGTGTATCCAGTGTGACGGATCCTAATTACTGTCCTCTAAATAGGAAGCAAGATTATGCTTCCTATGCAGACTAAGTTAGCCACATATACTGAAATAGTAAATTACCTGTAAAAGGCAGTCAGAATGGTTCTTTTCAAGGACAGAAAACACAAGATTTTTTAAGCAGCACAGAAATCCCATAAAGCTAACAGGAGTACTATCTGAATGATTCTGAATTTACTACAATGGAGAAAATAAAATAGGCAAGAGGATGTCATGACATCCCTTCCTTCTGTTACTACTCTCAGTCACTAATAGAAATTTGGCACACCATTTCTGAAGCAACTGTAACAAACTCAATTTTTCTTCTTTTTTATTTTTTTTGTGGGTCTGTGAAGGAGCATAAAAATGCTTTTACCTCGGTGTTGCTCAAAGTTTTGGTTATGATTCAAGCATCTCAAAATATTGAGAATAATTGCAACATTATGTGCTGCCAGCATTTGCAGTACAAAACTCTGTGTCTTTCTCACACTTTATTTAAAAAAGAACATTTTGCACCTCAATAGCTAGTTGTGGTTTTGGATCATAAAGCACTAAGGGTTTTGATCTGTTCTGATTCCCACCCCTTCTGTCTCATTTTTTTCATGGCTTAGAACAAAATATTAATGTGACTCATCTGTCATAAGTAATTTTCATATCCTCTACCTTCTATTTTGGTATGTGATTAGACAAAAGCTGTAGTTATGTAAAAAATTTGTGTATTTTTTATAATGGAAGATATTAATCACAGGTACTTTAAGCAAAAAAGAGAACAATGTCAGGAGAAAAGTGAATTATAAATTAAAGTAATTTATATATATTATAATTAATAAATACTTTAAAACATGCTATTTCAATTTGCTATTTCTTAGTATTAAATATTACAGATGTCATCTCTGGAACACTGGAAGAGGAAATAATAAATGGGAAAAAAATTGAGTTTATGGACTGTCTTATCCAAAGCGAGTCCCAGCTTTGATACCAAAACATTTACAAGGACACTAATTATACTTGGAAAGCTGGAATTCAAAATTGCAAATGTCAGTTCCAGGATGTCAATGTTTTCTGTACAGTTTAGGAAATCCTATGTAGTGTGCTACTTTCAAAAAATGCAATTATGTGTATACATTCCTGTGACTTTTCTCCAGATCAACCTTCTATCCCACAGTAGTACTTTCGTACAAAAAAACCCTTAAAAATTCCCTAGAAAACAGAACAATCAATCAGTGCAGAAGTGATTTTGCTACAGAGGCATTTCCAACAGTTGACCAGATTCTTCTTTTCTCCCTCAAATAGCAGACTGAAATATTTTACTAAGTGGATCTAGTTCAGTGCAAGCCTCATTCCACAAAAGTCATTTGCATTTGGGCTGAATATTGAATCAGTAGGACTTAAATATCTGCTTAAAATAGAAGTTATATTTCTGTGACTACTTAAATTAACTAGGGATCAAGCTGTTTCTGTGCTAAGAGGGAGAACATAGTGATTTTGTGATTTTCTGCCTTTCTGCTTTTGTCTTTCTGCACTTGAACTGCAAACAGAAAATGTTGTTTTCCACACTCAGTTAGTACCTGCAGGTAGCAGAGTGGAAAAGAGAGAAGACTGCAAGCCACCTCACTATATCTGAAGATTTAGTACACAGAAAATAAGTTCTCTCTTCTCCTTTCAGATACAATTTTGCACAAAGTAATTCTTAAAAGCAGAGCAATGAAATGAAACTCTATCAATCACGAAATTCAATGCTTAAATGTTCTCTTAGGAATGATTTCTCTCATTCTCCTCTCTCTCATATTCCCTCCCTCCCTTCCTTCCTTCCTTCTCCAAGAAGCTTTCTTGGGAGTTATTTTCTCCATAGCAAAAAAAGACTCTTGTTGCTTCAAGTTGCTCAACATCATGGCTCGTACTTGGGATTTCTCCAAATAGTCCAAATATATATATCAGGATCTGCACGTGACTGAATAACACAGGGAAGACAGCGATTGTATCAGTAGGAAACCTTTCAAGAGATTATTTTTTCAGGTTAAAAAAAAATTATCACACAATTACAGGTTTTCAGTTCTGAAAGTAGTGAAGTGGAAAAATGCACATCAAGTGACTGGTCTCAGGACATGAAGAGCTGGATGATAATAATAATAATATTAGATGAATGCTAAAGAAAGTATCTCAAAGTGGCCAGGAGTTCCCCTAAGAAAAATCAGTGGGAGCCTGTTGAGTGATCTACCGGAGCTGGAGTTTGTTTTTTCACTTGTTACACTGTGTAGCAAAGCCAAACTCCCAGCTGAGGGCATCCTTGGAGCAGACAAGGCAGGCGGGGGTACCAGTGGTGGTGTGGGATGGGGAAAGATGTGAGAGTGAAAGGTGGGAATTGAGTGGCCTCTGTGTGGGGAGGTTTAAAGGGGACAGGGCACTTTTTCTGCTCATGAAGTTACTTCTCCTCCTTGTGACCCCTTCTTTTCCTTCCTTTCTCTCCTCCTCAGAGTGAGGACACCCAGAGACCTTCCCTTTACTTCCATTGTTTCCAGCATCACCATCTACACATTTTTCTGTTCTTTCTTGATTGTCAAGGAGGGGTCAGTCCTGGTTTGGAGGGACAGGAAGTAGGCCAGGACCAGGGCAGAAAGGCAGAGAAATCCTGCTGCAGATAAAAGGACAGATGCGACTGCTGCTGTACTGGGGCCCTCTGGTACACACTGGCACTCCTTTACCCTCTCTCTAATCCCACAAAGGCAGTAACAGCAGCATGGATGGTACAAACAGGAGGCAGGAACGAGCTGTTTGGCTGAAATGCCTAATCCCTCTCTCCTCAGTCACAGGCAAAGTAGCTGCCATCCCCTTCAGTCTGGCAGGTCTCCACTGTGCTAAGTATACAAAGCTACTTCTGACTTGGTGACTTCCCCTCATTCACACAAGAAGCTGAGCCAAAGCCCCAAACCTAAATACCTGCAAGTTGCAGAGAAGTTTGTATCCCAAGATGAACTGCAGAGCACAGAGGCATCTCTAAAAGTTCTGATAGGGTGTAGATGTGTTCTGAATTACTGCCTCATTCTTTGAAAGAGAAGGCCTGTTTGGCAGGTTAAACAATGAAAACCTACCCTTAAAAAACTAGGAAGCAAAGAAGTAGTGCATAATGCATTGGCAGTTTCTGTTCTTCAGGCTTTAGGGTTCTCTCAGAAAGGTGCCAAATACACATTTCTTTGTACAGCTCCAGTGAATTGGGTGAATTCATTCAATTGCAAATAATCCACAGTACTCGGACATTATCTCCTATTGGTTTCCCAGGTGATCACATATCTCCTAAACGGCACCACAAACTCATCAGGGATCTGCTTGCAAGAGATGGATGGAGTCAGGAGAAAATCACCACAGATTATCTGTCAAAGCAAGAGTGGACTGGAGACCAGATTTGGTACTGTCAGAAAACTTAGCCTGCTATCATTAAAGAGATTTTTAAAAAAAAATTTTACACCAGAGGCCAGAAAGCTTCATCATCATTAATCTAATCAATAGTCTAAGACAAAGGGCCTGGAAAGGAGCCAGTTTCTTTCTGAAAGGGTTTTGAGCTTTGAGAGGAAGGTGCCTACCTGGCTGTCATGACACAGCAGCTCTCAGAGCCCGTGCTGGGACTAGGTGGGCAGCTGGAGTCACCTGAAAGGAGAAACAGATTCCAGTCAGCAATCAGAAACTCAAGGGCTGGGTGGCAGTAATGTTCCCTGGCGGTACTGGGGCTGATGTTTGGAGACCACCTTTCTGGCAGAAAACACTCCTGTCTAGAAAATTCAAGCTACTTTTGTTAAAACACATTGTTTTAAGAATAATTTAACTAATTCTTTTGTCAGATTTGACAGAGACCTTACAATAGCCCTTGTGTGGCGTTCAGATGAAACAGGGTAGTGGGCACATTTCAAATGGACTTGAATAGATCTGAGGTAAAACAGTCAAGCAGGTTTCCCCTGGGAAATCAGTACTCCTCCCTTTCCAAATACTTCCTGCCCCTAAGGTTTGCATGGTCTCATGGTGGCCAGGCCACCCAGGGCAGAGCTGCCTGGGGCCCACTGGGTGTTGGGGTAGAGGGCACTGCTGCAGGGTAGCCTTGCAGAGGTCGGGAGCCACTGCTCTTGAGTTCGCATTTTGCCCTGGCTGATAAAATGCTAGAAGTAAATGGAGAGATATCTTTGAGTGTGTTTGGCTCCTTGGAGTTACTCTGACTGCTGGGAAACCAGTGGCTGTGGAGAGCAAAAACACAGACAAGGAAGATCTTAGGCCAAATACCTCAATTTTCAACCACAAAGCAAATCAGGGCATGAAGAGCGATCACCCTGCTTACCAATGAGCTGGGTTCCAGGAGCCCCTGGCTCCTGTGGGATGGATACTGAGCAGCAACTGCAGTGTATGGTGAGCAGCTGAGGGCAGGGGCTGTGCAGAGAGGTACAGGACCCTCCCCAGCTCTGATCCAGCGCAGCACTCAAGCACATGCTCACTCCAGCTGGAGCACACTCATCCAGAGTTCTCCATCCACAACTGAACCCTAAATGTCTCGATGGCAGCTGAACCCACCAAATCACAGAGACTCTTCCCAGTCACGTCAGTGGGATTGGTGTCAGGTGAAGCACATAGGACTTGGTAGCAGCTGAGTGAGAATGATCAGAATATAAAATAGAAAAGCAGATTTTATTTTATATAGGGCACTAGCATTGTCTGTGGCTCTCCTTTTTAGTATCCTCATATTATGAGTGCAGTAATGCTTGGGACTTTGGTAGTTCCAAGCACAATGCCTCTTGGGAACTAATGATTTTATTTATGCGTTGCATGAAAGGGTTTGTGCGTACATTTTCATGGGCACGACACACATGGAGAAATATGAGATCAGGTAAAAGTTTTTCATCTGTATTTCAGACTGATAATTTTATACCTTGTAATCTGAAGAAGTTATGCAGTGTCCCTGTAGAAGGGTGGGAACAAGGCTTAAGGCACTTTTGAAATCCAAACCCATATTTTGATTTATAACATAATTATTACAGGATTGCCAACAAAAACACCGAACACTAGGATTTTTCGTCCATACTCAAACTGCTACATCAGTTTTCACAAGCACTGAGTAACTAAAAAGGCTACTCAAAGTGAATGAGTTGCCAGGTTTTCATACTTCTGAACAGTAGACCCTGAATAAGAAGCTGGAACATGGAACTAAAAGACTATGTTAAGCCACCATGTTTGAAATTTTTGACTAATATTTCTTAATATTTCTGGGGGAAAAAAAAAGGATAGCATGCTCATACATTTCTTAAAAGCTTTCTTTTTTCCCTAGGACCAGCTTAAAATCAACAAAGTAACACCGGGCCTAACACAATCAGGAAATCTAGGTCACTTAGAGTGAAAAGCAACCAACCTGTCCTTCTTCTGCCCTGTCCTGAAATCTCCATGTAAGTATATTCAGCTTTGCAATCCTAAGCAAGTTCTATGTAATGCGAAAAACAAAGCACAAAGGCTTAAAACTGAAGTTGTCTTAAAGCCATTACCTACACAGGATTTGGTAAGTTATTCAAGTGTTTGCTATACACCAAAGCTTTTGAATTTTGAGTGGAAAATTATACGGTACATAAAATTTGGTGATCATCCTCAGCAGCACTTTTTAATCACAGATAAAGAAAACTACCCTTTCAGTCATTCTCCATTGTTTGATAGGAGATAATGTGTAACCTTGGCATTTTGTGTTTATGTAAAGAAGTTTGGTTTAAATATACTTTTATGGTCAGAAAAGAGTCAGAAGAGGTTTCATTAAAAAAGAAATGTCAAAAAACATTTTATCCCAGAAGCAGAGTGAACCATGCTATTGATGTGCTTTTGATCCCCAAAATGCATATGTACACGTGTCTGCTTCCATATTTATGCACGTGCTAAAACAAACAGCAGTAACATTCATTGAGAAATCCATACTAAATACAATGTTTAGTTTAGCTTAATAATGGGAAGAATATGTTAAACATCATTCTGAGCCTTAATGGAAAAGTTTCTGACAACGAGACATTAGCTCATACTGTCCACAGTCATCTTATGCCTGTGAGTATTGTTTGTTATCAAGTGTGACTTTTGGAAGAAAAAATGCATTATTGCTTAGCAAGTTGCATTGCAGTAGTGTCCTGCACTCTGTTTTGGTTTCTAGAAAGCTAATTAATTAAAAGAATCCACATGGTAAGAATTAATCATGTAAATCCCTCAGACTTTCTGGACATCTTTTAAGGAGGACGAGCGCCACATCCAATGGCGTTTCTCGCTTGCGGAGAAGTCATACAGGATTTGTCTGAGATGAAAAACCAGCAGAGCCACACAAACATGACTCCACAGTGTGGCTCTAGAGCATCAGCCCTGGCAAAGACCCTGCTCTGGGAAACCAGTGGGGTGAGAACCCACTGGCGAGCACTGAACTATGAACCCAGTGGGGTGAACTGGTGCAGCAACAGGATTTTAGGATCTCTGGCCATTTCACAGCCGGAGCTGTCCCTGGTAACTCCTTCATCCAGCATCAGCTGCTGTGACCCCCCCTACATCAGGTGCTAGAAAAGTCTAACAAGAAAAAAAAAAAAGGAACAAAAAGAGAAAAAGAAATGCTCAAGACTCCAGCCCAAACTACTGACAGAGAATAAAACACTTCTCAGCTAGTATTGACATTCTTCTCCCAGAGCATTCATAAAGTTTTAGAACCCATCCACTTAATTAAACATCCATCCAAGAATGGCAGTGGACTTTGATAGTTCAGCTGTGAAGTTTCTGTAGCAGTTGATGAAAAGACTGTACAGCAACACTGCTCTTTTCATCAGTAATTCCCTCAAAGCTTTCAATAAATATCTTCTGGTGTTACATAATAATATAGATCACTTTTTAAAAAGTATTGTGTGTTCAGTGTTTTAGAGTCCTTTACTACAACAGGTGAAACAGTAATATAAGCTCTTAAATATAGCTGCTAGACAGAAAAAAGCAACAGTTAAGCTAAGCATTACAAATTAGCACGCACCACTTACCATGAGTGGCAGAATTGCTTTGAGAAAAACACTGCCCTCAACAATTCACAGATTTCAAGGAACAGAGAATTAAGGGGAAAAAAAAACTTTAAAAGAGGTTGAAAGTTCTGGAAAATATTGTTATTTCCTATTTTTCTTTTAATCTGTTCCAGTGAATGGAGAAGAATTTCAGCAAAACATTCAGCTCTGGATAGAAATATACCTCAAATGAAAAGGAAACAAAGCCCTTTATCTGTAGCAAGAATATAGAAAATTTTCAGACTTGAGCATCAACTGGCAGATAGACTTGAAAGGCATTTGGGTCAAATAGAAGTCCTGAGCTGCTACCAAAATCAACAGTCTAATTGTCTAAGCTGAAACTGGGGCTTAGCTGTTGGGTTTCCTGTAACTAAATCTTGCCACAAACAGCTCCGCTAAGTTTTTCCTCCAATAATAAAATAAAATACAGCAAAATTAAGATAAATACAAGAGACAGTGAAGATGAGTATGTAGTTCCCAACATAAGGAGGGGAGCAGACGTTGGAGAAAACTCATGAAGATATCAAAATAGTTCTTGTCAGTTCTAAACGGTTGACATAACAGTTCTTCAAAAATAAACAATCAAACATCTGAAAGTAATTGCTAGACTAAGGGATTTATTTTATTTAAGCAATGAGGTATTTTAAAAATGTACTTAGAATGTCTAGCTTGCTTCAAATTGCGTTGGTTTTCTACACAGTGTCATAGTAGTCACTACCCACCCAAAAGTGGTATTTTAATAATATTTTTAAATTGAAAAACAACAATTGAAATGAAGAAAGCAAAACTATTCAGAAACGTTACCAGAATGCACAGTTTGACTTCAGACACTTTCTACTCTGATCAGGAAGCAGAACGAAAAAAAAAACCTGTACTGAATTCAGAGGCACTGAGTCAGGTGATAAAGTTATACAATTTTATGTGGATTTGCTGAGGTCGTATCTCAAAATCCAAAGCAAACCTAAGCAACTGAAAGTAATGTTTCAGTTTATATAGTCTGATATTTTTTCTGTCTATCCTTTTTCCTGTTGAACTGCCTTTTATGCCTCTCAGTGTATAAATTCCTTGAACATAGGCAGCTCCTCCGTCCTCAGTTTCCTCCTCATTTTCTTGTGCTTTATGTGCCTCCATTCAATCCCTGCTTATCTGATAGTAAGGATTAGTTTACTGGTCTGCCTTTTCCCTGTCTGACTTGGGGAGCTGGAAATACTGGATGACTTTTAGTGGAACTTAAACCTCAAATTACTCAAGTATTTATGGAAATGTTACCTTACATTTCCAGGACCATTTATTTTAAGTAGGAGTCAGTTGCTGGACTCCTTTACTCACTCATGAAAACCTAGCTTCAGACTCCTCTCAGCAGCTTTGGATGGGAGGAAATTAAAGGAGAATTACAAAAGAAAAATCTTTTCCAAACATAGCAGTGTTATTCAATAGCTTAGAAATTTACTTTTCCTGTTGGTGAATGTGGTTTCTTTAACTAATCCAAGCATTATTGTGAATAAACCCAATGGTTGCTTTTGTCTGTGTTTTGAAGAAGAAGGGGCTGTTTAAGGCTTTAGCAGCGATAATTGACACAAAAAGCTCCAGTACAGAAGAACACACAAAAAAACCAAGATGAACTTGCCTCCACAAATCATTAGAACTGGGGATGTTGTATAGATACCCCCTGCTTGCTGTTAGTAACCATGATGACAAGTTTATGATCCCAGGCTGTGCAAAGCAGAGATCTGAGGAACCTGCTGCTCATTAAATTCTCTGCTTCCGAGCCCCCCTACTCCCCAGACCAACTCACATGAAAAGAACTTGAAGCCAGTAGGCAGCAGATTTTCATACTGATAACAGGAAGTTTGTGGAAGACTGGAACAATGTGCCTCTCTGATTTGGGAAACAGTTATACCAAACAATAAATCTTCTTATGGGTTTTGCATTATGCATAAATCCTCCTTTTTATATGCTAAAGCATATGGTTTGTTAACAGGTAGCTCATTAACAGTAACATATAGAGCATGCAGCTGCCATCATCACTTTGCGAATGTTTTCCACACGTTTTCCATAGCTTTCACATTCAGGGAAAAGTAGCACTAAGTGAAAAGTCTTCTTTCAAAAGCCTCATTAACATAATGTAGCAATGAAATGATTCCTTGTGAACTCAGTTTCTTTTGGAAACACCAATGTATTTTCTATGCAGAAGTGTCTCAGGAAATGTCACATTGTAAGACAGTTTTCTAGACCCTAAATAGTTCAGACACAACTCCATTAATGCCTTTGCCTTGTAAAGTTCAAGGAATGCTACCATAGTGTGAAATGAAATTTGAAATACAGTCAGAATAATTGCCCATCTAATACTAAGAGGTCAGCTAAAACATTTGTTATATAATTCAACTTTATATTTAGTTTCAAAGGAGTTTTATGTAGCTGTCTGGTTTATTTAAATAACTGATTAAGGCTGTCCTGTTTTAATTGGCAAAGTTACGCAAATAGCAACAAATATTACAGTTCACAGTAGTCTTCCATAGGAACAATTTCACAATCACAGAATGCTTGAGGTTTAAAGGCACCTCTGGAGTTACCTTGTCCAATCACCCTGCTCAGGCAGGGACACCTAGACTGACTGCCCAGGACCATGTCCAGAAAAACTTTGAATTATTTCCAACTAAGAGACTCCACAACCTCCCTGGCAACCAATGCCAGTGTTCAGTCACTCTCACTTTTCTACTCCCTCTACTCACTCTCACAATTTCTACTTTATACATCTGAAATCTCCCCTGCACTTGTTCTCTGCAACAGTCTAGCTCCTCATTTACAAGGGTGGATGAATGTTGAAGCACAAGGCTGAAATCAGGGATATTTCATTCAAGAAGGTGATGCAGTTCTTTACTGAATGTATTTTTGGACCATTTAGTCAGTAGACGCCTGTGTATTCCTGTGTAAATGGAAGACGGTGTAAAAGGAGTCAGCTGTGCAGCAGCAAGGATTCAGGACACAACTTGGGAATGTGAGCTATGCCAGCTGATGGCAAAGCTAAGACTCTCTATAGAATATTTCCTTTGGGTGCAAACAGTGTATTTCATGCTAGTTTGCCTGCATTACAGCTATTTTTAAGCAATCCACAGAATGGAGACTAAGTATTTTGAACATGCAAAAGGTCTGGTATGTGCTCAGGTCCCCCCTCCTGTGCAGTGTTTGTGAAGCTGTCCCTTGATAAATGACAAACTGAAAAGGCAAAGAAAAGGCAACAGCATGGAGCCTGTGCTGACAGTGTAAATAGAAATTTGAGTTTAGCGGACAAAGTTCACAGTTTGCAGTGAAAGGTCATAAGGATTTCAAACATTTTTGGTATTTTGTCTCTGCTGTCTGCTCAATATCAAGCAAATAAAAAACCCCTGATAGACAGCTTCCAATTCTGTATACTTGGCATCGCTGCTCAGCCTGAAGGAACACGGGAAGCTCTGTCTTTGGCATTCCACAATTATTTGAGGACACGCCATCCTAACAAAGTTTTAACACTTACTCAGTCTCAACTTTTGATGTGATGTTTGATAAGCTAAAAGGCTTACCCAGCTCAGCTAAGCCCAGTGGCCTGCAGTTTTTTTGCTAAAAATTTAGCACGATGAGGAAGAGTTATATAATATGTTAACTCTCAACAGGTTATGTTTGTTTTTTCCCAACCATTGTAGAGTCATATTAAAATACATCAAACACTTTTATGAGAAATCTCCTACAATCTGCAGTTGAACCAAATGAGACTTGGAGGAGTCTGACCTTTTATTATTATATTATAATTTTTGCCTGCAGTGAGTTCCTTCCCTCTGTCTGGATATTATTAACATCTCCTTTAGGAAAGGTTTAGCTCTGGCCTGTGAAACACTGACAATGACATTTTTGTTTCCCAAACTCATTTAAATATATACCAAGTGGAAATTGTTTTCCTGGAGGTATGTAACCTCAGAAATCTAAAGAAGAGTTATATTACCTATGTACCTCAGATGTGACTGCAATCACTGCTTTTTGTGAAATCACTGCTTGGAGCATTCAGGCCTGTGCTGCGGAAATGAAAAAAAAAAAAATCTTCTGTATTAATCTTGTCTTTGGGTGCATCTCTCCTGAACTCAGAATATTCAAAGATATCTTAGGAGTCTGATTTGTATTAAATAGTAAAAATAGGACAGTAGGTGAGCCAGGTATTGGCTGAATTTTTTGTGAAGTGTATTCTTTTAATCTTCCAAGTAAGCTTTTTCTTTGTGTTCCTAACTTCACAATCTCAGGCATATCTCAGCATGATCATACATGAGGAGTTCGTTGTGCACACTGTGAGTGCCAAACACTCAAGCCCACGTTGTGTCTACAGGTGCTGAACATGCCTGGTGGGGTTCTCCCTCTTCCTCCCACCCGCAGGCATACCTGACAATGTCATGAGGGAACTATTTCCAATCTCAGATGCTCGCATGCTTTGCACACCTTGTCCTTCAGACTCAGGCAGAATACCTATTCCAGTTGCTGTGCAATATATTCCTTCATATCCTTCTTGAGACACATATTTTTGTACCTTAAGATACTAATTTCTTTACTGTACCTAAAACCTGATGTTCTTTGTACCTGGCTTAGAAGTTTAGTTATCCGCACAGGTAACAGTGGTTGTGAAGAGCTGAAGATTCAAGGTCTCACCAGACAGTCCTCCTTTCACTTCCCTTTCCTTTTAATTTCCTCTTCCCCCTCACTTTTTACCTAGATACAGATGATTTTTCTCTGAGATTCAGTAGTGCTGAATGGAGCAGAAAAGATGCCTGAATGTAGATGTTACCTCCTCCTTCTGTGGCCAGATGTGGAATGCAAACACCATTTCACATTGTGATTAAACTCAGCCAGGAATGCACATGACCCCTAAATAGGAGTTATAATGCATAGGAACTGCAGACACACTCAAACTTTGTTCTCTTTCTTCCTTAAACATTGAATGGTTAAGATCGAAGGGCTGATGCTTACCATTTTCCACTCACTAGTAGAAAAATCTGCAGATTTTGCTGTGCTCAGAGCAGAGCACGTTCCAACATGACACACTTCCATGACAGCTACAAAACAAAGCCTTTTCACAAATGAGAGAGTCTGAAAAGTAAAACACAGTCTAAAAGACAGGAAGCCAGAAAGGACTAAAAGGGAAAGATATTTGTTAATGCTCAGTTTATATCATATTTGCCCTGGCCAACACAAGGAAGACACTGCTTGTAATGAGCTCTCTGTAGGTGATCGAAGTACCTGAATGAGAGGCATTCTCTGCTCATTCAAAGGCACAGGAAAACACTGTGTCTTAAAATACGATTTTACCTTTACCAGAAAAAAAAATCTTTCATTTATCACAACACTGAAGGCAGCGTAACACAGCCGTGCACCAGCCAACATGGGCCATAGCACCTATACAAAGGCCAGTTATGTCAGCATGTTTTTATTATTTTGTTTTTCTTCTTTGAAATGCAAGAGGAGTGTTAGACCTGTCTGTGCTGAGCAGATGGCTCACGCCACCTACAGGGCAGCTTCAGTACCGAGACGTGTCCCCTCCCGAGGAAAACCCAATGCAGTTTCCATCCTGATCAAAAATTGCTCCAACAGACATCTGAACGGGCTGTAGCACCTGTCAGTATTTAAATACATGTACATAGATAAGGAACACTTGATCTTCAGATGCTACACCATTTAGCATTCAGTGTGCTTGATTTCATAAATATACTTGCTAACAATCCGTTTTTTATCGTGGTTGTGAATAAGGATACAAAAACATCTAATTCTCCTTTGTTGTTGCCACCATTTAGTTACAGTGACTGTATCTGGAATTAGAAAAATTATACAAGATGGGTTTTAAATGCCAAACCCGTTGTTCTGTCTACTAAAAGCCGCAGTAGGGAATCTAATAAAACTCCAAAGCTTACAAAGCTGCAATTGCTCATAAGAACTGACCATCTCTGAACTGCCCTATGCAGTGTTTGCATTAAGCCAAGATGAATCCCAGAGTGCAGCTTTGGTGCTAAAGAGGAGAATGTCTTGGATTATAGTTGTAGAAACAGTACCCTTTCCTTAGGAATAACACTATTTCCTTTACAGAACAGTGCAAGTACCAGCTTTCCCACTGCTCAAAGAGGCTCATTTCCATCACCCATTTCAGCTCTTTTTTAATTCATTAGCACTACCTACTCCTTAAGTCATAACAGGTCACCTCCAAAAGCAGGTCACAGCCTGAGCCACTGAGCTTGAAGGCGAGGCCACTGATGGTGGTGGGAGTCCTTCCCCCAGCCCCCTAGAGCAAAGGCTAATCCTCTGGGACAGCAGCCCCAGGCTGGCTTGCTTTGCCACCCTAGGAGAGGGTGGAGGTGGAGGAACCAGAAACTGAATGGGTGAAGACACAAGGACGGCAGCATCCCTTCTCCACCCAGCCGGAGCACGGGAAACAGCCAGTGGCAGGAGGCCAGTGCATGCCAAAGACACGGCCTCCCCTTGCATTTTACCCCAACCATGCCCTGCTTTCTCTTGTCTTCCTTCAGCAAACTGGGCTGTTTACAGCGTGACAAGGACTTACACAATTAAACCAAAAAATTATTCCGGACCATATTACACTCTTTTTAATGTAGCAATCTGCAGCAGGCCAGTGTGATTTTTGGTCAGTGCTTCTTTACCCTCTTCACCTCTTTCTCCCCAAGAATTTTGCAGTCTCAGTGTATGCCAAATTGGAAAGTTGGTAGTAAGGAAGGCTCTCCACCTGTTTATCAGGAGATGAATTAGCTACAAACAGGAAGCACTTGTTCTGTTCAGCAATGCTATCACAGTTTTACACGTGGACAATGCCATTGATGCAGTGGAGGATTCTTTTAAATTACACTACTCAGAGATGAGCATCAGGGCCTAAACTTTACTCCTCTCTCTGACAAAGTGTAAAGTTGTAAAGTTTCCTTCCAGTAAGACCTGTCATCTCCTTGACAAATGTCTTTTCAGGAAACTACTCTTTTGCATCTCACAGCCCTGAAGAGAACCTGAAGAAATGTGTCTGCTCATCAAGACTGACTTGTGGTCTCTGTGTGACTCTGTTTGAAGTCAGAGGTTCAGAGACACCTGTAAACAGTCAACTGCAGGGACTGGAAACTGTGGGTAACAATGCAGTGCATGAAAGAGCTTACTGCCACATTTACAGTAAATTCATTTGGAAAAAGTGTAAGCCAGTATTTCCTTAGTTTTCTTGGGGCAGCATGTTCTCATAGGAGATGGAAACAGTATTTCACAATTATCATTTTCTAACCCACTCCCCTCCAGCACTGTAGGAAGAAAGAATATCTGATGAGAATAGTAAACATTCAGCATATGCCTGTTTCACCATTCCACGTCAGAGCACCAGCCCCACCCTCAGAGATAACAACTGTGGGAGGCTGTGTTTTATCTGCAGTAAAAAGCAATGGATTTTCTGGACACTGACACCTCAACTCATTTACAATGTGCATCCTTTGGCAGCACACAGCTGAACAAGGTCATAGAAATACATTTTAAAATGTGGTAACCTTCAAATGGGGTTTTTCTTGAGAAGAATCTGTATTATAATTACAATGGCCTCGTTGCATTTCTTTGCAAGACAATTCCATTTAGGATTATTACTTTTAGTCAGTGAGGCATCATCACCAAAAGTGAACAAGGCTGAACTATGAGTAAGTTTAAAGCATCTTAGTAATGAGTTTAATACATTTGGAAGCCCTGGATCCCCCCATGCTTTTTTTGCACTAATTTTCTGTGGTTGGACAAAGATCAAACGTAGTTGTGTAGCCAGCACACAATATGCATGATCACTTTGGTTAAATTATAAAAAAGGCTAACATCTAACTTGTCCATGTCTTGTTATTTGGCAAAATAATGATGTAATTAAATGGGTTTAAGTACCAAAAACATATGTATCCATTTACATTTAAACTTTCTTTCCTCTCCATTTACAAAATAACGCTTTTGTTAGAGAATAAAATTCAATGAGCTTCAGATGTAACTGGTGGAATTCTGCAACTCAATTATTTCTTCATCACAATGGGAAGAGAAACTTCAGCACACAAATAATGTAGCAGATTTATAGACCTGATTGCAGCACTGACACTTGGCCCACAGAGCTCCCAAGCAGGCCAGCGAGGAGTAGCCTTTTCCACAGGTATGGAGTGGGTTTGCTGGTGGCATCAGCTAACCCATGGTGAAGGATATGAGTAGAACATTTACGGCCCTACTTCCAGCTAAACTAAGAAATCTTTGAAGTATGATGTGTTGATTTCATGAGTGTTTAAAGAAAACTTCTGCAGGAAATGGGATCCACATGCATGTTTTCTTGGGAGTTCCTTGTAAAACAATAGTCAAGTCTGAACATAAGTATGTATTTTTAATGTGATAGGTTTACATTACAGGTTCTTTCCTCATTCTCCTACTGCCTGTAGGTTTGTACATCAACAGAGACATCCAAAATCTGCTTTCATTTAATTAAATGGGATCTTTGTTGTCAGTGGAAAAAAAAAATCAGATATATGAAATAATGTCTGTTCTCATGACATTTCCAGCCCAATTTCCAGGAAGACTTTGGGATAGTTTTGAATAGATTAAAAGAATGATAAGAAAAACATTTCCTTAAAAGAAAATAATTAAAGGAAAGCAACACTCCCACTTATCTTCCGACTCTTCCATCTTTGGAAAATTTCCTTTTAGCTCAGAGGGGCTAGGCTAGTGAAGCTGTTCATCTAGGACATCCCATTAAATGTCGTAACTAGCAAGATAAGTTGCAGTAAAATGGACTCAGTAACAATCACTGTTGTCCACTTCAAACCAGATATATTTAACCACTCTGATAATTTCTGCAGCAGAATACCAATATCAATAAATTAAGCACATGCAAAAGTTAGGACTCAGTGATACTGGCTTTTCTGCTTCTAAATAGGAATTACCTTCACTGCAGTCAAAACGCTTCTATAACTGAGAACAGAATATGGGCCAGTAGTGGATACCTGTTTACTTAGCTGCACAATATCTGGCCAGAGTTTGGGTATTTTTAAGTTAATATAAACCAGAGTGATTCTAATTTTACTGCCTGAAAATGGTAATTTCATAGATCTAAACTGACATTTGTTTCTTGCCAAAATACTTTGCACTGGCACTTACTGTTGGAAAGTCCAGTTTTTTTCTACTGCCAAGAACTGAGTAAAAGTCAGCCAAATTATTCAGTTCTTAATTGAGCAAAATTCTCATTGTAGTTTTGCTTGATTAGGAAAACCAGGCTACAGTCTACTGCATGGATAACTGTCTGGGTAAGTATAAGTTGAGATTAATTTTAAAATATTTAACAACGAGCAAATTTTATACAGGTTACAGTTCTCATTGAAATTAATGGGGTTATCTACATAACTCAAACTGCCTGTCTGCACAAGTGACCAGTTCTCCGACTGCTGAATTTCACAAGCTTCTAGTTTGCTAATTGTTACGTGGAAGTAATTAATTGAAATAATTACTTGAGAAAAATATATTCCAGATCATGTAGTGTCCCGAATTACTGAACTCTACGAAATATACTTTTTCCTTTACAAAATAGTTATTCGCCAGTATAATCAATGCACAGGAACTGGTGGGACACAAGCTTCTCAAAGTTACAGTCTCTACTGCATGTAGTTTTCCATCATGTCTATTCAGATTTCTGCATTTTATCTGTGTCACATATCCTCCCAAGGAGAATTACTAGACCTTCATAGTCAGGAGGTTTCATAAAATATTAAACTTCAGCAATCATTTTTTGCCTGAGGCAGACAAGGGAAAACTAGCCAGGAAATTCTTCAACAATATTGCGTTAATAATTTTGCATTTCCAAATGAAAAATAAGTAGGTTTGTCTTCTCTTCCATAACAGTTATCACTGGGCTATGAATGCCACAGCAGTGTTGTATGGTCACAACACACTGATGACTTCAAGTGCAGGAAAACACAAATCTCTTCCCCTTCCTCTGGATAACTTGTTATGGCTTAGTCCTCTGAACACAAATTCATTTCAGGTGTCACATTTAATCAAGATGAGGACTTCATTCCAAGACAAAGACATAATGGCATGTAATCCTTATTACAGTACCCAAAAAAAGTAAACAATTTTCAATAGACCACTGTTAAGAAACCGATTTGGGGACTAAATATTAAGTATAAGAAAAGGATAAAACAAGGTATAGCTATTAGTCATAAAGAGAAGAGAGAGAAGGAATTCAGGAAGAGGAGAAGCAGGAGTAGAATTTAACAGCAGTTCTCAAAGGTGATTTATGAGATTTGTACACATATTAGGAGATAATCCAGTCTAGAGCCTGAGTAGGCAAAAACCCCAAAACTGACAAAAAATTAAATATACCAAGTTGAGGGTTTTTTTTCAGTTTCTTAGTGGTTTTGATTACTAGTACTGCCTTTTAGGTTGAAAAGAAGAGGAGGGTGATAATTTATTTCTACAGATACTATTCAAAACGAATCATTTAAAGGCAATGACATTGTCATGTGGCAGTAGTTTGTACATTCTGCCCTCTCTCTCTTAAAAGAAGAGATGAAAACTCTTTACAAGTTTGCCTTACTTCCCCTCTCTGCATGTTACTTTCAAAAAGCTGTAATGAGAACAGTATCTAATGAAAGAGCAAACATGGATGCCATACGCTCCCAGAGATTATAAAAGCTTTTAGATTTTTGTCCAGTACAATCACTGCTGATTTATTATTAAAGTGTAAATCAGTGGCAATGGAAGAAATTGGATTACCTCACAGTTCCAAGCAGAGAGCTGTTAAATCTCTGGTATCTCAGTTAATTCCTTCACACATTCCCCTCCATTCCAGATCCAGCTCTCCTCCAGGCGTTTCTTCCTTTGCCTGCCTTGAAGCTGCTGTGTTCTGGGGTCCCCTCAGTGTGAAACAGTTATGTCACCACAAGCCACTCATATAGATGCAGAAATACCAGCAAAGCTGACTTGGAGTTTTGATTTCTTTATTCGAATTCTTACTGATTGTTTAATTTGTGTGCATATGCTCAGGTGTGCATGCTTGGGCTGTCCCAGCACTCTCCCAGCACCTCGCTCAGGGCTGCTGGTTTGGCTGCTTCTCAGCTACGAGCACCTTGTTATTTAGGGTTGCTTTAGCAGCAAAGTGCTCCTGCTCTAAACACAGCCCAAACTGCACCCTGCATCCAGTACTGGCACTTGTCCAAGTGTCTCACAAAGCTGCAAACACACCTTTGAAAACACTAGCCCCTGGGTGACTTTACTAGTACAAATTGTGAGCACAGTCCTCTAAGGAGCTCATTCCTACAGGATCTAATCAGCCTCACTATTTAATTTATTGAGAAATTTGCAACAATTTTCAGGCAATACTGCTCAAACCTAAGAAAAAACCCTCTCACTCTGATCCTGTGAGCTATAATTATATACTCCAGAATATCTCTTTCATTAGCATAATTAAACTTTCCACAAAGCAGATCAGAAGTATTTCTGTCAAGAACACATGATTTCTGCTAACATCTGAAAATCTGAGCATATTTCTTGACCAAAGGCAAAATTAACTTGCAATTAATGTAGGTGCCTTATCTCAGAGTCAAACAAAACACACAAACTAAAATAATTTTAAGCATTGCTGATAGCCATCCTGCTGTATCAAATATAACTCCATTTTCCTTGCTAGATACACCAGCCTAGTGGATTTATTTTTGAATTTGGTTGAGCCATGGCCTGTAGGTAGCCATAAACCTTTGGTTCTGATGTTCAGCAATAAGAATCTGGAGGACAAAGTTTGCAGGGAAGGATATGACATCATTTAAGTGCATTGCTTTTTCCAACGCCAGATTTTGTGGAATTAGTCATTGTTGATCTAACTGCATCATCCTGGGAATATCTAGCACATGCCTTAACTACGCCTTTGCACAGATACAAGAATAATTTTAAAAAATACTCACTTGCTGTTTTAAAGTCTAGATTTTGAAACGAAAAAAAAAGGAGGATGGGGCAGGGAATGAAGGCTTTAGCTGATTGACAATACAGGATATAGAACCTTTCAGATCCTAATCCATGAGAGGATGTTTGCATCTGGCTCCATAATGGAGTCCACATGCCTGAATCAGATGCCGGGACTCCATGCACGTGTGGAAGTAGAGTTCAGCACCTCGGAGGGGGATTCACAAAAGCCACTGTTTGGGGAGTTGCCTAAGCCAGCCAAATAGGGAAAGCTGAAGATTGCAGTTCATCCTAAATCCTAGCTCTCTCCTGGGTTTAAGTGCCTTCTGGTGAGTGAAGTACACAGGCGCAAGTCCCTCCACTCTTGGCTCATAGCTACAATCCTCTTTTGAAAGCAGGTGCCAAATTTTTCTTTCAAACTCCGAGTAACCATCATCAGCTCAAGCACAGTCTTATGTGGGCTGAGGAACACAGGTCTAATTCCTTCCTTTAGCAAAAGGCACTTCTGAAGTCTGCATTCCCTCCCTCCTGGGCATGCCTGAGCCAGCAGGCTGCAGGCATCAGCTCCCAAGAGCTGGGTAAGAGCTGGCACAGGTTACAGCAGACCCAAGAAGCCATAGGGAAGAGGGAAAGCAATGAGACACTTTGTCTGAAAGCCTGAGAGGTGTCCACAGGCAAAGGGAGCCTGAAGTCCACACTCAGCACTAAGAAAGGCTTATGCACTGGGACCAAGGTGCCTTTGACGAGGATTTCAGTGGTCTGACAGGTCAGGCATCAGCTTACCAGTCCATGATCAGGGGCTTGGATTTCAGTTGTGGATTGAAGTGGAAGATTTAATTTCCCCCTCCAATCCTACATTCTCCTGTGCTTCCAGCCCTGGCTCTGCCTCATAGTGCTGCAGGAAGCTGAAGAGAGGCTGGTGTCCACCTTTGACCCAGTTGAGCAGCTGGGTAGCTGCACGTTTGTCAGCCTATCCCTTCATCCTGGCCGCAGCATGGATGAAACGCAAGTGCCGGCTCCCACTGCGGATATTTTATAACTATTAGTCCCCAGAGCTGAGCACTGACCAGCTTTCCAGCCTATGCGTTTGCTAGTTTCAGTCATCATGGGCCCAAATGACTGCACTGAACATTTCAGATTGTTTTCCTTGAGCAGAGTTGAGAGACCTAAGTGAGTGACTGATAGTATTTGCTCTTCAGGGCTTGGCTTTGCTTTCCTTTGGCCTCAGTTGGGTTGTTCCAAGGTGACAGATGTGGTAATTTCAAGTCCTTAAAACCATAGCACATTGGATTGCATATGGGAAATTAATTCCAGCTTTTGACATTTTTGGAGTTCAAATGACTATATATTTTCATGGATCCAGGATAAGTGTATGTGAGTGGGATGGGGAGTGTCTTTCGTGTGTGTGTGTGTGTGTGTGTGCGCTTCAGAAGTATTCTTTTTCTTTGCTGTGCTTTTGAGTGGTGTGGCAAACTCTTGCTGTAAGTATTCACTGAATCAAACCTACAGGGAGTATTTCACAGCTCAGGTTAAAAGTTTTTTTGGTTGTGCCCTGCTACCCTTATTTCTGCACTTGTAGAGTAGGAAGTGGGTGGTACCTGTGTAGGCCTGTACATGTTACACTTGCTAACAAATAACAACGACTTCAAGCTTTGTCTCCCTGCCCCTCCACTGATGTGCGCTTTTGTGCTGAAGCAGACTTGAGTAAGATGCATTTCATACCTGCTGCACAAGAGGAAAAGACAGAAGGTCTTTAGGAACAGATCTGTTCCTGCACGACACAAGAATCTATGTGTGCAGTTCAGCCATGGTGGTAGTGTAGAGGAGTTTTCAGCGATTTTCAGTGGTGTTTTGCACGCAAGTGCCAGATGATAAAGAGACCTACATTGGTAGATCCACTGCCTACCATCTAGCAACTTCCACCTTCATGTCTGCCCACAGGTTGTGACCCAGAGCACAAAGGGTCTTTCATAAAAATTACAAGTCCAGTTTTGAAACCATTTTAACCGAGCGTTTAGTTGTACTGATTGTCATCTTAGTCTTTATCAAAAAAAGTACCATAAAAGTAAAATAATTTACCCATTTAGGAAGTATGTTCGTGAGATAAGATCGGCTTGAATTTTGTGAATGGAGTGTCAGGTCATGATTAGCACACGCTAACAAGTATGATGATACCTGCAATTTTTGATAAATAGGAAAATAATTACTGCTAAAGAGTTTTAAAGCATGCTCCTGGTTTCTCTCTGGGTGGAGTAGTCTAGTATGTTTAAATTTCTAAGGCAAGATTATTTCTTCCACTGTTTGAGCAAAGGTAGGAAAAGTATGCAAAGGGCAGGAATTTTTTTAATGGCAAATAGCCTTCCAAAAAAAATTGTCTGAGAGGAAGTTTTTTCAAGAAAAATATTTTACAGACATTTGTTACTGTTTTCATATCTCCCTTGGACTGGGACTTTGGGTTTCTGGGAAGTGGCAGAGTTAGAGCACAGCAAATAAAAATAAGGGAGAGAGAAGCTGCTCTTTCTCTCGACAGGCTCATCAAAGCACAGTGAACGGAAATATTGTAAATGGTAACAATTCGTCTCCAAAATAAAGCCTCCAAAGCCTCTTGCTTTTATTTAAAAAAAAAAAAGTCATGAAACAGCATGAGGGCAAGAGCCAAGAAAACACATTTTGTACGCCATCAAAGTGAGAAAAGGAACAGAAATGCTGTGCTGTGCCAGTTTCAGACAGAGGCAATCAAGCAAATTTTCTGGCAAGCAGGCAATGCGTAAGGCCACAGGATTGCAACAGGAGTCACAGAGAACAATAAATTATTTCAAATTAAGATCAGACCAAGTACTTCAAGAGTCCCACACAGTTTTCTTGCTTTGTAGTGCAAGAACTTGCTGGACTGCTCAGATTGCAAAGGCTGCAGTATGATCACTACAAAGGGGCACATAAAGTAAAATTTCTTTATAACCAAAAGACTGCAAGCAAAGAACCTGTGCACCCAGAATTAGGCTCTCTTTCTTAATGAGGTTTCATTATCTTGATTCCTTGATAGGGGTTAATGGCTCCCTGTAATGGATCACTGTAAAGCATTTAAATTTAATCAGTATGCATACAGTGCTAAAAAGAGCTAGAAAGTTCTGCACCTCAAAGAAGGTCCTGCTTCATCCTGATAATAAAAAGGCTAAAACTTACCCCTTTCCAAAGAGCCATCCCTCCTGCCTGTCTCAGGCACCCTAAACCTGCCAGGAGCCCTTGCCTCCCAAAACGTCCCACAGCAGAGCACAGGCCAGACCAGGTGTGAGTGGAGACGGACACCTGCCTTTTCCAAAGCTGTGGCTGTGTTCTGCCCACCCAGGACACAGTGCAGCCTTTTCATCCCCAAAATGAAGACACGGTGACAGTGGCCGTGGCGTGGCAGGACGTCACACCACAGCAGGGTGTTGCGAATGGCCCATGGGCCATGCAGGGCAGGTCAGACCTCAAGTGGCACCAGCGACTGAAACAGTACTTGCTACAGCCTCAGGATCAAGAGAAGCCCACGAGCAGCTTCTGGCCACTCTTCCTTTGTGCTCTTAGGTATGGCACCACGTGTACCTTAGGCTGAGAAGTCCAGCCTGAATATTACAACTGCTGACAGCTGTACTGCTTTACATAACACTGAAACTAGTAAGAAGACAGATTATCTTCCCTGCAACACTTGCAACAGTCACTGTCATTATCAAGAACACTTCTGTAATCAGGATTTTTCTTTCCACTGCCAGCTTCTGGGAAGTGCTTAAGAAAGATACATACTCTAGCACCTCACTGTGTCTTGCAGATGCCCATGAAGGGAATTTCTGCATGCACATCTAAGCTTTCCTAAAGGTATTGAGATCTTCTAATTCATAGAATGCTCCTTCTCTAAGCAATCCTCCCAGACACAAGACATAAAATCCTAAACCATGCCATATTAGAATAATATATATATAGACAGATTTAAGATTCAGTGCACCTTCACAAAGCTTACAACTTTTTTTTCTGCTCTTAGTACAATAATTTAATTAATCAAATGGGGAACTAAGAGTTCTCTAACCAGTAAAATTGGTAGATATCCTTCAGAATAACATTCTGGCACTTATGCATATCTGGCCAAAGATTCAGAATATACTTGAGTTTGTTAATTGTCACAGAAAGAGATGGTCTTCTTCCCTCACTTCTGTCTACTCCCATACATCTGATGAGAAGGAGCATTCCACTGATTAGCGAGTTTAACAGTGAACTGCGCAGATTATTCACTTGTCATTTAGAGCCAATTGCTAGCCTGTGGCTTGTTCATAAAGCTGTAGCTGGCTGAGCCAAGAGGTAGTGAAATGGAAACTTTTTACACTTTTACCAGTGAGTATAATTGATAGCAGCACTGTTAGGGGCACCGCTTTGGATTAAAACAGTGTGATACACTTTGCAAACTATTGTACCATAATAACATACAAACAATTGTATCATGAAAATATGGGAGACTTCTACTGTAGGCAGCCAGCACAACCTATCCCAGGGCAGAGCAAGGCCAAGAATGATGAGTGACAGCTGAGAAGGGAGGTTTCCAACACAAGCCTGCAGTTCCCCGTTCACACTGCTTTGCAACCAGCAATCACCATAGTTCATTATCAGCACCTCAAGGTTCAGCCTACTGATCACACACTTCAGTCTCAAGCGCATCACCAGTTGTTTGTCTTTGCATTATTTTGGGGTTAGTGGACTGGCAGTGGATGTGAAGCATTCTCACAAAAACAATGCCCAAATCAACAACACCCCTGGGAAACGGTTGGTTGACTATAAAAGCACTTCCACGAAAACCAGCCTCCTTTCCAGTGTGTCGCACATGGCAAACCCATTCCATCTGATAAGGCGGATTCCTTGGACAGTGTCAGTGGCCATGGCCTGCAGGGAGCTCCTTCTGCAGCGCTCGGTAGCACCAGCCCTGCAGAGAAGGAGCCCTCAGCCCAGTTCCCACGTTGAACAAACAGCTGTGCTCGGATGCATCAGCGGCCAGGCCCAGGCTCCACGCCAGCAGCGCGATTCTGTGCCGATAAGAGGGAAGGCAGCTCTGCACTTTGATCACTTTGTGTGTTCCACGTTATATTGGGTCCGGCTTTGTGTGCCTCACACTGCCGATCGCTGAACGGGGATCGAGTGGCAGTCATTTAAGTGTCTCCATCAAATCTGCCTGCCACCAAGACTGCAGGCAAACTGCCCAGAAGAGAGCATTAGGCAGAGGATTCGAGCGCATGCTGTACGGCAGAGAACAGGAAAACGTATTCAAAGGCAGGTATTTGCTAAATCCTACCTATAATTAATTCTAATCCCATAATTAAAGTCGCATGCTTTTCTGCAAACATTCCCCCACGTTGGTCCTTCCTCCCCAGCTGGAGGTCAGGCACCGATTCGTGCAAACGAGTACACACCACCAGGCAAGAGAGCTGCATCCCTGGGGACTGTGGTCACCCGGCCTGCGGTGCCCAACTTACTGATCCTTGTCACAGCTCCCTGCCATCTGACTCCAAGTAGCTTTCAGGCATTTTCCAGCAAACAGCATCTGGGCCAGATCCTCAAAAACATGCAAGAGACGAACCCGCCTGGAAATCAACTACCAGCGCCAAGCATCTTAATAGCATCATAAATTGTGAGCGTCGTGTTTGTGCTGAGTCAGCAAAGCCCTGTGCGTGGCAGTTGGGGTTGTGGTGATGCCAATCTCATCATGCCCAGACCTGCAGTGATGAGGAGATGCCTGCCTGAGCCCACAGAGATAGGCTCACAGCACACTGGGCATGGGGAGAAGGCTAGAGACAACAAAATTGTATTTGCATGGGCTAAAAGCTCCTTGTCATTGTGGCTGCTTCCACTGCCACGGTGTGTTTTCACACACAGGCACACATAAATATCTGCACACGAGCAACAGATACAGGCCCACATGCAGATATACTGTCTGGAAGTAAGAAACTGGGGAAGCCCAAGGGTGCCGTTTCCATACAGGGAGCTGGGTGATCATCCAAGATCCAGAGTGAGCACACACATGAATGTGTCTGCAGATAAACTGGAGCAGAGGCAAGTGCTTTGTTTTTGTAAATGCATTTTACAGATGGATAAACAGAGACCCTCCCAGGCACTGCAAAAAAGATCATATAATTACCACTGAAGCCAAAGATAGCTTATGGATGACCACTGGTTTTTAAGATGAAGCCATTTATTTAGATGCTATCACACTTCTCTAAGAAAGAAACTCTAGGCACCATTTTGAATTTCAAAAAACCTACAAACAAGCATCTGCCACGTGTTGAATATTCCCCATTAGCAGCAGGTTTATGCATGCATGCGTTTTAAAATGTTTATTATGACAATACTTGTTATGACTGCCTTAGATTTAGTAAATACCACATGATAATCAGACACAGTTGTTAGACCTTGAGCAAAATATGATTTAATTTATTTTTAACATACTGAACAATAGCTATTTCTTGGTAATCTAAACTGAACACAGACACTTGAGACTACTTTTTTTCCTTGGAGGGGACAGTGAAAAGGAGGGAGGGGAAAAAAAATAAACCTGATCTCTGTGGGAGAGTTTCACAAGAAGCAAAAAGGCAGGATTACGTTTACCATCAATCCTACTTTCTTTCCTACTGAATGCACAGGCCCTTATAGACACTTTAGCAAGGTAAATTCTTCACTTACTCAAGAAACAGGTACTGCCTTCAGTGAAGCTGTAGGCACTGTTACAAGCAAAATGGTGCAGGACCCCAAACCTGCTGGGGCACAGATCAACCATCTTGTGCCAGTAGCATGGCTGGGTCCTCGCGCAGGGGCTGTGCCCTCTTTTACTGTCCTCCTGCTCTTCACTGCTGAAAATAAGATTAAATCAGTGTAGCTAGTGTTAATTTGGGTTACAAAACAGGTTAGCTTTCAAAGAAAACCCGTGTCAGGGTGTATTTGGTTGCCTTCACTCCCTGCTTTTATGTGGAATATGACTGAATTTGCAAAAAGAAACCCCCTACATTGTGTTTAATTAGTTTGCTGGCAAATTTGAAAACATCTGTCCAAATGATATAAAGACTCGTTTGGCACAGAAAGACAGAAGTGTGGTAATGTGTGCATTAAATGGCTCTAAGCTCTTGAGCATGTACAAAATTATTTGGCATGCAGAAGGTTTTGTTTGTTCCTGTCCCTGCAAAGTTCCCTCTACAATTCAGTCTCTGCACAGTACATGGTATCCTCAGGTCCCTTCAGAAAGTGCTCACCGACTGGCAGGTTAGTCCTCAAAGGAGTTAATGATCCAGAGAGGAATCTTAGCTGTGATGAAGTTTTGAAATAGTGTCTTTGTGTGAAACAACAATGTGCTGGGAAATTCACTGCTCAAGTCACCTACACTTCGCAGCACCAGTGCTGAGAACAACAATCAACATTTGTTTGATTTTTACATCTTAAAACACCCCACCCTTGAAGTCACCACAGCTATTCACTGAGTAGGAATAGCTTAGCTCACTACAGGAACTAAGGCCTCGATAGCTGCTCATTTTGTGCTGAGAATTCTTCCCAAAAAGACAGCTGGCTAACAGAATTAGTTTACAAATGCCAACACTCCCACCCCCAATTTATAAGCCCAGTGCTTAATCCACTGCTTTTCATGTGGTGGAGACCTTAAGAAAAACATGTATGTGGTGGGGATGTGCACACATTTGCAAGCACAGCCCAGTGGTTTAAGGGATCTGTATTGTAGAAAGAAGGGACAGGATAGGTATGTGTTCCCAAAGTAGCACTAAAAATGAAAACAGAAAAAAAAAGTGCTACCACTTTGTGAGAACTTCAGTTCTCTGTTACAAGCCCTTCTTTGACGTCCCTTGAGCTGCCATGAACCTCTGTGCATAAACTGGGGGCCAGTCAGTTGTAAGCTTCCAGAGAGCAGCTGTGCACCTCACCCACCAGCTCTCTGCAATGCTGTGGGGCTGCTCCTTATGCACCTTAACACTGTGTTTGCCATTTCCATTGCATTATACTGCTCCTGCAGGTCTCTGTATGACAGAGACTTCTGTGAGGTTAATAACGTTCCTGTGAGATTGGATCTCCTGTCCCCAGCAGCAGAGACATCCTTGGATACACCACTGTAGATACTCGGTAATAGGATCTGTTATCAAGGTCACCCCAGAAGTCACTCTAACCACTTCTGATCTCAAGACAAAAACACCCTGGAAAATTTAGCTTTTTATCATCTTTTTTTTTTTTTAGTAGCACTCTTCTGGGAACAAAATCTCCAGAGTCACTAGGATTTTTATTTTGCAGCAGTCATTTTCCATGTGGAAATCAGAGCACTAGCAATCCATCCCCCCAGTGCAGTGGGGAACTGGTCCCCGCAGCTTCAGGCAGCCCCTATGGAAGGGACCCCAGGGAAAAGACTTCAGGTCACTGAGATCTACTCATGCCTTATGCCGGTTTGGGAAATACAGCAATTCAAAAACAAAGGGTGGTAAATTAAGCCCATGGGGGTAGTCTCTGGGTGAGTATCTTAGAGGTTCTGAGACAACCCAACATTAGTTGCAGAGTGATGACTTTCCTGTAAGAACCAATAAATCAAGGTCTAGTTTCCACTCTTTGCAAGACCACCTATGATTTCAAGTCCCATGTGGATGGGCATCACTCTTTCCATACATTCTTTACATAATTAGGCTAAACCAGCCATTATTTCTTCACACCAATTTAAGAATTATGACTGCTGGAACATTTTGTTTTGTTTCCTGTTTCTGCTGACAAACTCAAATAGCCAGAGGAAGGTCCTTTCTAGTTTTCTCAGGAGAACAGCTCTACCAAAGAGATTACTGAGAAATGTTCTCACTCAAGCTTTGCCTGTAAAAATGTGGTTTTTCAGGGACTCTCTCTCACCCACAGAGCCAACCAGATGCCTTCATACACAAGCAACTGAACACTGTGGTTTACGATAATGTTCCTTCACTCTCACGTGTCTTGTCCCACCCTAGGTAAAGCAAAATGTCTGTTGTGGCTTGTAATCTGGACGACTGGTGCAAAATGACATGTCACATGGTGGGAAGGCTCAGTGGCTCCTTTCCTCCATCCTCCTTCCAACATCCAAAGTTACAGTACAACTTTGCTTTCTCCAAGCCCTTGGCTTCTCTAAAGATGCACACATGCACTTATTTACCTGTCCCAAATACAGAGACACATTCCTATTGCTTTCTGACAAAAACCGTGGAAAATCTCAATCCAAAAACAAATTATTGCTCTACCAACAGTCACCTTTGAAAGCACGTCAGATCGCATTACATGCACGGGTTTGGAGGTGATCCCTAAATTGCTGGGATTTAGGTGAAGGGGGTAGGAAGTCTCCCACTTTGGCTGCATCTTCAACACAGGTTTTTCTCCTCCTCATTCTATTTTCCTTGAGTTCTGTCACTGCTGGGAAAACATCTCCTTTTGCTGTTCAGAAGCTCTGGAGGACCTGTCCAACATTCAGGGTCTATAGGCTTCTTTTGAAAACCAAGAGCAAGATTTTCAGTAGCTTTTAGGCATTTAAAGATGCTGGGGGTTTCCTAGTGAGGTCTTCCAACTACAGCTGTGCACCCAGGCATTCAGAAACAAACTGCAAGGCAGAAAAAACACACCTTCAACTTCTCTCAGTACATAAATAACTTTTTAGAGAAGCTGAGTAGGATGAGACAGGCAATGAGCTGAAACAACTGAAGGACTATCCCGGCATCCCTTGTGCTTCCGGGCAGGCTTTCCCTGTAGTGATGGTATCTGACAGCAATCATCCAGCAGCAGCACACATGACTCTACCACATTTCTCATCAAGACTAATTTTGTCTGATCCCTCCTTCCTTTGGGAGCAGGGGTAGATGAGCTGTGCAGACAGTACCAAACGCAGGCTGCGTCTCCAGTACCTGCAGCAGATCCCAAGCCCCAGGCAGCTCACGAGGCCACAGGGGAGGCTCTGACCTCCTCCCACAAAGATGTCAGCCAAGTCCCATCTAGCCCAAGGTTGTTCAGTAAATAAACCCCCACCTTCCACCTCAGCTAGTCAAAGGCACCAGCCCCAGCCAAAATCAATACACAAGAAGCAATCTGTCATTTCCAGGCCACACTGGTTGGGTTATGGATGAGTCAAAAAACACTACAGGAAACACAGATGTGGTGAGATCACCTCCTCCTCTGGAGCCTTCGTATCTCTACAAGTCTTGCCCGATCTCCCTCAGAATTTCCATGTGTGCACTCAAAACCATCTCGTGTGCCACGTGGTCGTGCCTGTTCCAGTGCAGGTGTGTTGCGTGATGCTTGGCAGGGCCAGGCCAGCCTGGCACAAGCAGCAGGAGGCTGAGTTCACCCTGAGCTGCAGGCAGGCTGGTGTCTCCCCGTAGGAAATTTTTTTCAATTATTTCAAATACCTCCCACTCGCACACAAAGCCCATGTTTCATAATAAAAACAAGGAGAAAATCTCATCCAAAGGAATTTTACCTATTTCCCCCTCTACTTATTCCACTGAAGTTACCTTTTTTAAAAAAACAACTCCCCCGAAACTGGCCACCAGAACAACAAAGTAGCCAAGACGCTAATTTAATAACCTCATTCTTCAAAATCCACCTTGCCCTTCATACTAGTAGGTTTCAAAAACAGTCCTGTATCATCCAATATAATTTTTTTTAAGGTTTCACTGCATTTCTCACTTCATACAGATAATGCTTTTCCTTTGAGAGAGATGCAGAGAACACTGCAAATTTTCCAGTAACTGGGATTTTCCCTGCAAACTGGGGCAGGCATTACCCTATTCAGCTACAGAGAGGCAAAGGTGTTGCAAGTTACTCATTCTGTACAGAAAGGAGCAGGAAGGCCAAGAAGGCCAAGGAGGGGGACATATCCGTGCCTTCCCTCCCCTGCACCCCCCCCAAAAAAAAAGGTTGCTTAGGGTCCATGTGCCCAGACAAAGGAGCAGTGGGTTAGTTCAGTCACCACACCCCAGCCAAGCCACAGTAACTGATCATGCACAGGCTGTCCTCCCACTCCAAAGCTCACCATTGAGCTTTACGCAGAAATACCACGTCCTAAGGCCCTAATCCTTTAGCTCACAGCAGCACAGCCAGCTGCGGGCTAAAAGCCACATTAAACTCACTGGAGGAGAAGCATTTGCTGAAATGCTTTGCTGAACAAGGATGAGCGACTGTGCTTGGGCTTTAGGCACACTTACAAACTCCTGTACATATTGGCTCTGGTTTTCTTTGCCACATGGCAGCTGGTTACATCCAAGAATTCCTGGGAGGGAAAATGACTGTAGAAACTCAGCTGTGCAACATATGCTCCATCTAGTGTTTATTCATAGTATTTCATTTTCTTAAAAGGTTTGGTTTGCTGTTTACACATGTCCATCTTTTCTGTAGTTCTTATGTTTATGTATGATCATTACTGAAAATAACCTTCTGCTTGTTGTTTCAACTACACCATTTTGATCTAGCCTCCGCTTTCACCTTCAGTAATGATCCTACACCAACCTCCATTAAGAGATTAAATGTCATAGAGCAAAATGAAGGGAAAATGTTTTAAAAGAGCAGCAAGTGTTTCCCCAGGTGCTTTGCTAATGCAAAGTGAATGGGAAACTTCAAGCAGCAGCAAAACATAAAACCTAGAGGACACACAGCGGAAAGTTTCTCCCCATAACAGATACTTCCCAGACATAGGGGCACAGTGCTGAGCCCCTTTGCCACAGACTGAGGTACTTTTTTGTTTTCTATGTCAAGCCAAGCTGCTGGGGAAGGACAGGAAAATCAGCAGGTGGCACAAAGCCCTTGCTGCCTCTTGGGGCCACCCTCATCACACCAGAGCACAGCAGCTGCTGGCAGCAAGTCCCAACAAGCAGTTTGGCAAAGCTCTGGAGCACGAATGACCTGGAAACGCATAGGGAATGCACGAACGACCTGGAAAAGCACCCAGGTTGGGTGCAAGACATCTTTGCATGGTAGAAAAAAGGGACAGTGGCAACAGCCATCAGGCCTGGCAATTGCCACGTGTATTTGAAAAGGGCAGGACTTGCATGCCAGATTTGGTTGTGGAGCTAAGTACTCCAACACAAAGAGTCTCTTTTTACTATATGCTGTCTCCTAATTTGCACTATTTGAGGGAGTTCTCGGTTCCTAATTTGCTGGTCGGATGATGGTAATGCCCTTAACTGCAAAAAGAAAAGCCAACAGTAGATGGGACAAGAAGTCCCAAGCTAACATTTTGATAAGGAAGTAAAAGACAAAAAGCCCAACCCTGTTCTGTTGTGTTAGCAGGACTGGTGAGGTGCTGGGATGGGCAGCCTGGTGACAGGCCAGGATCTGCAGTGGGGGAGACCTTTAGAAAATAGTTGAACATTCCCAGAGAAAGGCTTGGGTTGGCTGATCCTATCTGGAGCAGTGGTGGCCCAACCAAGTCCACTTCTTCTGGGAGGAGGCCAAGACGATCTCAGCCCAGCTAAGAGGAGAGCTGGCAAGGAGCTGTGTTAGAAACAGACAGTCCTTGGACGCTGGAGCCACAGGGCACAATCCCAGGCACAGATTTAAGCTGCAGAAACTGAGTTTTCATTGCTGTGGAAAGCAGAAGGGGCACTGACAATATGACGTCCTTGAGCAGAACGCATTTAGGAGCTCCCCACATCCCCTGCCTGCTCTTCCTCTGTGCCAGAGCTTGCAGCAGAGCTCCCCAAAGCTGTGCTGGGGCACTGACACAGGTGAGAAGGCAGCAAACTGGGAGCAGGTCCCTGTGTGGAGTAACCGCAGAGGGCACCTCTGGGGTGGCATAAAACTAAATACATATAAAGGCATTTGCTGTAATAGTACTGCTTGAGTAGAGCCTCCAATACACCAGATACGGGCCTGCTGCAGGATGTCCTCCAGGGCAGCACACAAACCAGGGCCAGTTTGCAGAGATTTAGGTCCAGTTTGCTGCAGAAAATGAGAGCAGCTTGCCCTAATGGGGAATGCACAACACGAAAAAACATCTTCTTCCAACTGTGCGTTTTGTGGTGCTTTCCACAGGTGATGGCTGCGCTGCTCTTCCCCGTGCAGCTGCTGGCGGTGGCTGTCACTGTTTACCTAGAGCTGGTGAGGTCTGCTCAAGGTGGTGCCTACTATGGGATCAAGCAGCTGCCACCTCAGGTGCCCCAGTACCAACCCCTCGGACAACAAGTACCTCACATGCCGCTGGGCAAAGAAGGCATCCCGATGCAGCACCTGGGCAAGGAGGTGCCCCACATGCCGTACGGGAAGGAGTACCCCCATCTGCCTCAGTACAGGAAGGAGGTCCCGCAGATGCCCATGCTCGGCAAGGATATGGCTCCCAAGAAAGAGAAAGGTAGGTCAGCATGTCCCTCTCCACCCCTGCACGGGCCCATCTGGCATGCCAGAGCACTGTGTGCCCAGGGGAAATTGAACATTGGAGCAGGCTGCTGCAGGCTGGGCACAGCACCCTTGTGCCCAAAGGACTGGCCAGGCTCATACCTGGCCACAGGTGGACAAAACAGGTTCATGGGAGCTGTGGGGCAGCGCAGGGTCACCAGCACAAGACCACGGTCATTCTGTGGGCTGCAGCACAGCCTCTGAGCAGCCCTACTTGCAATGAGCCTTCAGCTCACAGGGCTGGCCCCAGGTTTGCTCAGGTGCTTGTTCAGTGCTAGGAATAACCTTGTCATCCCACCTGTTTGCAGAAGACCCTCTGATGGGGCTTCAAATGATGGCCCGGGGTCCTGTCTGGATCTGCTCCCACTCTCACTGCAACAGCCAGACATACGAGCTAAGAGCCCTAAGATTTGAATTTATGGGAACATCACCATTTTGTCTGAATTTGTCCAGACCCTGTGATTTAGAGGTTTGCAGATAAAAACATACAATTGCTCTTCTGACTCTGGAGTCCTCTTTCTGTAGGTTATTTATGGGTGTAACAGAGACATTGAAAGTACAGAGGATGAATGCACAAGTCTGCACGTACAAGCACTTTCCCTATTCAGTAAAGGAAGTTTGGACAGTATTAAGATATTTAAGAAAACAAGAAAAGAAGTCCAAAATACAAAGGGTGACGAGGAACACCCAGTGTCATAAAATCCTTGAGGACCACCAGCGTCTGTGCTACTGCAGACAGGCTGGGTAACTTTGTCTTACTGAGGCTTCAGCTAACCACAGCCTCCACTGACTTCAGAGGGAAATGGAAGATTTCAGGGCCTATTTTTGGAGTGTCTGAACAAGCACCATTGGCTGTAGTGAAATCAACCTATCTCGTGAGCAAAGATTTTCGACGTGCATAAAACACAACATATGCAGAGAAGGAGGGTTTCCGCCTCCCAAAGAACACTAAATTCTCTTGTCCTGAAACCTCATCTCCTGTCTTCCCCAGATCTCTCACTTCTTTACCCATTTTAGAGCTGGAAAGAGTTTCCACTTAACCCAAAAAGCCTGCAGCTTGAAAAGCAACCAATCCCAGCAGCAGCTTCCCCACCCTGACCTGCAATGGGAAGTGGTAACATACACAAAAATGTGGCTTTGGACAATACAAACATTTTGCGAAGTGTTCAGAAGAGCCATAACTAGACACAGCTATGCCAAAAGAGCAATGCTGATTAACGCTGTAGGTTTCCAGTAATACTCTAATGGGAACCAAAGCAGATTTTGTTGTTTAAGATTGCATTGGGGAAAACACCACCAAAGCACAAATGGCTTTTACGTATGATGCACAGTAACTACTTTGTGGAAACAGAAACATGCATGGAAGTTTGGAGTATGAAAAACAGTAGTAACATCCTCTTCATTCTCAGCACCAACTGGTAACTCGCGAGCTGTCTGTCTACCACAAAACCATGAGGCATCATAAAAAGCATGTTCAATTCAAAACTACCTGTTTTTTGAAGGGTGTGACTGCAATCACCTTTTATCTCTCTGCCCTTTCTTTTTCTTTTCTTCCCGACCCAGAAATTCCCATACGCAGTCTGAGGGGTGAGCAAGGCCCCCCCGGTGAGCCTGGACCAAGAGGGCCACCAGGGCCACCAGGATTACCAGGTCATGGCGTGCCAGGAGCCAAAGGAAAACCAGGCCCACAAGGATACCCAGGAATTGGAAAGCCGGGTTTGCCAGGGATGCCAGGAAAACCGGGGGTCATGGGGCCCCCAGGGCCAAGAGGGGAGATGGGGCCGAAGGGGGAGATTGGGCCCATGGGGATACCTGGACCACAGGGACCACCAGGGCCTCATGGGCTTCCCGGCATAGGGAAAGCGGGTGCTCCGGGGCTGCAGGGACAGCCAGGGCCAAAGGGTGAGCCTGGGATGAAGGGGCCACCGGGAATCCCTGGGATCCCAGGGCCAAAAGGGGAGAAGGGGGTCGGGATCCCGGGTTTGCCTGGTCTGAAGGGTCCACCTGGGCTGCCTGGTCCCCCTGGCCCCATAGGGCTGCCGGGGGTTGGCAAACCGGGCATGGTTGGCTTTCCTGGCCCACAGGGACCCCTGGGCAAACCTGGACCCCCAGGGGAGTTAGGGCTGCAGGGGCCTCCAGGGGCCCCCGGGATCCCAGGCCCTCCCGGCCCACCTGGCATTGGCAAACCAGGCCAGGACGGCATGCCTGGCCAGCCGGGCTTCCCGGGTGGCAAGGGGGAGCAGGGATTGCCAGGCCTGCCGGGGCCTCCCGGTCTGCCTGGGGTTGGGAAGCCGGGCTTCCCCGGGCCCAAAGGGGAGCGAGGTGTGGCTGGTCTGCCTGGGCCCCTGGGGCCGAAGGGGGAGAAGGGGCACGCGGGGCCACCTGGCATGGGAGGGCCGCCAGGGGAGCCCGGCCAGCCGGGACTGCCGGGCATCATGGGCCCCCCGGGGGCCGCCGGTTTCCCAGGACCTAAGGGAGAAGGGGGTGCCGTAGGGCCACCGGGACCAGTCGGCCCCAAGGGAGAACCTGGCCTGCAGGGTTTTCCAGGAAAGCCAGGCTTTCCTGGGGAAGTGGGTGGCCCTGGGCTGCGGGGACTGCCGGGCCCCACAGGACCCAAGGGGGAAGCCGGACAAAAAGGCTTGCCGGGGCTGCCGGGTGTCCCAGGACTTGTGGGGCCAAAGGGTGAGCCCGGGCTCCCCGGTGCCCAGGGGCTTCAGGGCCCCTCGGGCATCCCGGGCATCGCGGGCCCCAGCGGTCCCATCGGCCCCCCCGGGCTGCCAGGGGCGAAGGGCGAGCCGGGCATGCCCGGCCCCCCTGGCTTCCCTGGGGTAGGCAAACCTGGTGCTGCGGGGCTGCAGGGACCCCCGGGAAAGCCTGGGGCACTCGGTCCTCCTGGCCAGCCGGGGCTCCAGGGGCCACCGGGCCCGCCCGGGCCCCCAGGTCCCCCGGTCGTCATCCCACCCACTCCACCAGCCGTGGGACAGTACCTGCCTGAGGTGGGGCCAGGGATAGACGGCGTGAAGCCCCCCTACGGCTACAAGGGCAAGAAAGGCAAGGCTGGCGGCATCGTCTACGAGATGCCCGCGTTCACGGCAGAGCTCCTCACGCCCTTCCCCCGCGTCGGGGTGCCCGTGAAGTTCGACAAGCTCCTGTACAACGGCCGGCAGAACTACAACCCGCAGACGGGGATCTTCACCTGCGAGATCCCCGGCGTCTACTACTTCGCCTACCACGTCCACTGTAAAGGCGCCAACGTGTGGGTGGCGCTGTACAAGAACAACGAGCCGCTCATGTACACCTACGACGAGTACAAGAAGGGCTTCCTGGACCAGGCTTCGGGCAGCGCCGTGGTGCAGCTGATGCACGGAGACAAGGTTTACGTTCAGATGCCATCCGAGCAGGCGGCAGGACTCTATGCTGGGCAATACGTTCATTCGTCTTTTTCAGGATATTTATTGTATCCCATGTAAAACAAAACAGACACACACACACACACACACACACACACACACAAAATCAAAACCTTTCTCCTCTGCTTCAAACTTTCATACCACAAAAGATGCATTTTATGATCATTTTGGACCATCATGTACAAAAACAACAAAAAAAAATAAATACAAAGTTTATTATGCACAGCTAGTTATAAAAGAAAAGGTGTGGTGAACATATCTAAAGATGTGTATCAGGTTCACAAACAGTTGTTTTGCACCCAAGAGGGACATATTAGCTGTACATTATATATTTCTGCAATGCCATGCTTACTTAATTTCATTCACAGTAATTCAGTACTAAAGTTCAAATCAGTGTATGTCACTCACTCCTGTTGCATTGATCATAGTTATGAGATGAAAAACAGTGACTTAAACCAGAGTAGGTCAGTCTCTAATTATATTAAAAAATTTGAGTGGCTTATTTGTCTGGGTGGGGGTTTTCTTGAGTTTTTGACAGCAGGTCTGCCTGACAAGCAAAGGTCTCTTAGCTGGAGACCTGTATTTCCCTTCCCTCGTATAAAATAATCCTGCAGGTGTGTTTTTCTTCCTGAACAATTTATGATGGAAGAGGAATCCTGATGGCATAACTATTCCCCCTAAGCCTTCTCCAGCAGTCATTGGACCTAAAATGTCACCACTGACTCCAGCAGGCACTGGTTTCACCTCCAAATGCCACAGCGCTTGAAAAGTCTCCATCTCTATTCACACAGCTCAAGTAGATGAGGTAAATCTTCCCCATTTACTTTGTGCCACGTCATTGAGACATTTTGGCCAACACATGGCAATACTTCAGGGTGGCAAAAATTTGCTTGGATTTCTGTGCTTGTACCAAGAACCCATTTGGCTTGTCAGAAGAGACACCTATTCTGCCACTCGGCAAAAGCTGAATCAGTTTGCTCTTCAATGACTAGGCAAAGCAGAAGTAGCTCTGTTGGCTTAACTGATTTGTTGCTTGAGATCAACCAATAACCGTACCAGCAATACTGATCATGCAAATTTATCTGAGAACTTGGTTCTATCTAAAAGCTGATTTCCAATCCTTATTTATATGTTACCAGTTGTCAAGGAGAACCTGCAGGCCTCAATACTTTTCTGTACTTGAGGACAGCGACTTCTGTGCATCAAGTCTCTGTCTGCTCATCAATGGTGCTAACCTCACCTCAACAAGTGTTCTGTTTCCAAAGGGCAGTGGACCTTGCTGTGGTTCCCTGTACAGTGCTGCACATCACACACTGCTGCGCTAGTTCAAAGAGTTAAGTGCTCATCACTTCTTCGATGTCTTTAGCTACCGCTACCGCTTTTGATTCAAAAATGAACTAGATTTTTCATGCAGAACTAAGATTGGATTTAACTGGCATTACCATTATTTAAATGCAGAGTTTAATGCAGTCTAACATTGACTAAGGACTCCAGTGATATAATGTGGTGCTTTATCTCAGAAATTTTATGGAACGGTGGCAGGAATGGACGGACAGTTTACCAGACACTGGTGACTTCAGTATGTTCCCAGAATATATGAGATATGTCAAAAGCAAATAATTTTGTATTTAAAATTTTTGTACTGATTTGAAAAAAATATCTTATTAAATATCTTTAAAAATAAAACCAAAAACCAATTCTGTCTTCATTCAGAACTATCAGAAGGAACATTCAACCTGGTGAATTCATTTATCAAACCACAAGGGCTCTCTGAAACCACTGACAGCCTGATATAGGGGGGAAAATTAAGACACATACCTTTTTGTCTAGTTCCCAGCGCCTGGCAAAACACGCTCTAAGCCACTGAGGGAACAGCAGGGTGGGAGGGCACAGCAGGGTCCCGGGAGAACACGAAGAGGGAGGGGCTCCCTCAGGCACCCCGTGGGGACAGGTACTGCTCAGCATGAGCCAACGTGGGAGTGCAGCTGAAGAAGGCAGAGGGGCAGCCAAGGCATCAGCCACAGAGGCTGCTGCTAAGGGCTTGTGTTGCCTGAAAAGGCAGAACTGGCTGCCCAGGATGAGGGTTGCTCACCACATCGCTGGCTCTCCTGATGTGGCTTCCCCGCCTCACCTCAAAGACAAGCATTTCCTCCAAGCTGGTGAACTCCTGAACTGTCCATACTGAAAGGAATGCACTGAATACCTACTGTGCAGGGAATTGTTATCTAAATCTCCCTTAGACTCCCTGAAGCCCTCAGCATCTCATTTTTACTGCACAAAGAGAAAACAAATAATGAGCTAAGTACTGCACTCAGCATCTCTCACTTTCTATCTAAAGGCATTTTCACTTTCTGAAATTTTTATCACACGCCATCTTCTTCATTCTATATCTTATTTTAGCATTCCCCGATAGTCCACAATAAGACAAGCAAGATTCAAGAAACAAGAAAAATTTGAATCACAAGGATGCTGCTCTTGATCTTCTCCACAAAAAACAGGTCCCAGCTCTGCTTGTACTCAGCCTGGAGTTGGATCTCCACCCACAGTACAACTCAGCCCACCTAGGTTCAGAAACTTTCAGCTGTTTGCTCTACGAAGCACTGAAGTTTGTTCCAAAACTTGATACCGTATCTGACGACACCATGTACTTTACACATGAATAATAACGGCCCTGGCCCCACCCACACATCCACACTCACACAGAGCACCAGCCTTGCAAAAATAAGTCTGAGGGCACTGTCTTTAACAGTTTATTTGCAGGAAAATAATCTCCTTCCATTTGTAGCATTCAAAATTTCACTTGAAACAACTGTAAGAATTCTTCAAAATACACGTGGCACTTTAAAGGCATATAAAACTTAAGACAAATGGCAAATAAAATAATTATTTCCCAATACCAAAAACATATGTTGAGCTTTGTATGTTCTTAAAAATCAGAGTCCACTTAAAAGTGAAGGTATTTATACTATCTCCCAGAGTACTGTTAAAAAGGCAAGTATGGCATTGGAAACAAGAAGTACCACATGCTAATTAAACACCAGAATTGTGATTCTGTATTATTATCACCTGTATAGTCAAGGGAAATGTCATTTAGCAACATCTGTTAGGCACTCTCAGATTCGTATTTAGTGCAACAGTCTGTGACTTCCCTTAATTATTACAGCAGAGGAAAAAATAGTTTCCCAACAAAGAAAGCTCCTGAAAGTCTGAGCCAAACAGAGCTTTCAGCCAACATGTGTCATCCTGCCTGTTCTGTGCATAGTTTGGTATCTTAGAGCTGTGTCTTTCTGACAGTGCAGTATTTTGAGAGGGGTGGCAGATAAAATGCAGAAGCACTCTGCTGTAAGACAATGCTGTCTAGAAATTCCACAGGCTGCCAGGGAACAGGACAGAGTAAGAAGGGAGGAGAACCTTCGACTTCAGATAGAAAAATGATAGGAGACACTGGGGACCTATACAGTTACGCCATTATCAGACACAGAAATAAAGCTGGCAGCACCATGGGATTCAAAACTGGCAGCTTCTCTCCTGATATGATAAAAAAACCTGGACAGCTTTTAAACCGAAGTTTCAGTGCAGAGATTTCATTTTCAGGAACAGCAAAACGGCAAGAAGAAAGTCTTAACAGCACCTCACTCTCAGAAACTACCTAAACATTTGGTGTTAGCATTATTGTTTTATCCCAAAAGCCCCAAGTCAAGTCTTTGGTACTGCAAAACACCTGTGAAAACGTGTGCCCAGACAGAAGAGACACTATAATCTGTGAGCACTGCTGAGAAACACACTACACACGGTGTTCCTGCCTGAATGAAGTTAGTGCCAAAGCAAGACCTGCCCTTGAGGCAGAGTAGCAGGAATTATGTGCGTGAAGCAGGTGGTGGAACAGGGCTGGTGTACACAGGATCCTACAAAACATCTTGTGGGGAGAAAAATTCATTACTTGGCTCACTGCTTATTATTGAGGAGAAAAGCAACTGGCCTGCAAGCTGGGCTTTCCAAAAAAAAAAAAAAAGAGAAAACAAACAAAAAAAGCCCCAAATACCCTGTTGTTTATCACCAGCATGAGCTCTTGGCTTAGTCTTGAGGGAACAGGTTTTGTTCAAAATGTTACTCAATCACCCTGGGACAATAACTGTGGTGGACTCAACACCCCTTCAGGAACACAGAAGTGAGAGAAAAATATCCCTGGAAATACTGCTTAATTTGAAAAACAAGTCAGTCATACAAATGGGGAGGCTTATTAAGAACTAAAAAGAAACAGCTGATATGGATAAGTGCTTGTAGAGAGCGTATTAAATTAATTGAGAACACCAAGCATTATTTAAAAAAAAATATTATGGAGAGATCAAAAAGCTGATGTGGCAAAAGTGAAAAATACTAAAGGGATTTTTTTTAAGTACAAAGCATTTGGGAGACACTATTTGTTTGCCATGAAGCTTTTTTTTTTTTCAATTATTTTGTTTGTTCTGCTACAGTTAGAATCCAAATCCCATCCTCCCACAAAAAGCAGAAAACCTACTAGAAAAAGTAGGAGAGGGAATCAGTTTAGATTAGTGGGAAGAGTATCTCTGGAGATGAAGAAAAGCAGAGAAAATAACCGTATCTTCAAGAGCAGAGCTCCCTACCCACTTCCTGCAACTAGAGACAGCGGTAGAGAAGCAGAGGGATGGAGGCTGCACCATCACAAGAACTCTCCTCACAGTGTCTGGAGCAAATTCAACAGCTCTCCTGGAAAAAAGTCCTCTTGGCCAGCATCCTGCAAGCTACATGGATGCCACTGGACCATGGCAGCAGCCATTGGGAGAGCCAGGGGCCCCAGCTCTGGAAGCAACTGTGGACTTTGAGGGTGAAGGGGCAGCCCCCCACTTCTGCCGGCCTCAGCTCTCAACACAATCTGAGATCTACCGGGGGCTCCTCTGCAACAGGAGCTTGGAGAACACTGCTATGTCTGCAAAAAGCCTTGCCACAACAGATTCTGCACGTGGAATTACTATTGTCAGGAGTTTAAGTCACTGTAGGTCTGGGGCTGCAGAACCATATACAAACCTTTTTAATTAATTGAAATAACCAGGAGAAAGAAATGCTGGTAGAGACCAAGACAATACTGTCACTATTTTCTTACGTGAAACTCCACCTGTTTGTATTCAGATTTTCAAGCAAATACCTCTTTGAAGTCTCAAGAAAAACTAAAGGAAATACAAAAAAGTAAGAGCCCTTCTGCCAGCTGGTGAAGAAATTGTGATTTCCTCCATTTCCACCACCAGAGGCACCTGTTCCAGTGCCCCAGGACCTCCCACACACTCCCCTCTCCTCCACACTCCCACCTGGCACCCTGCATACAGCTGGTCTGCAGCTGCACCCAAGCGATACACTGCAGACAAGACACCATGGCACAGCCTGTCCCTTGCTGGGACACACCTGCGTCCTTCCCCACCCTATGCCACAGATTCTTCTGACATCTGGACTTATTTCAGGTATGTCCAGCTTGCTTGAAACAGACCAAAGCTCAGCAATCACTGGGTGAAAACAAAAGCCTCCTCCCCCTTCAGCCATGGCATCTCTCCAGATCATACTACCCTCCCTAATTCCCAAATGGCAGAGCCAAGGAGCTAAAGCTGGAAATGAGAACTATGAGAAGGTGTTTGTTTTGGTTTTTGTTTTAAATACCGACTGCACCCCACAAGAAAGATGACTCTTTGGTTACTTCAACTGGTTATTCCTCTACATTGCTGCAGCAAAAAAAAATTGTGTTCACTACTCTTGCAGTCCTCAGCTTCTGAAAATAACAAATACCATGGTTTGTGTTCATATTGCAATTGTTTATATTACTCCTAAATGTACTCTCAATATAATTTTATTTAAAACAACAAAGGTATTCCTACTAACTTCAAAGATTTTTTTTTTTTTAAGTGGACTTTTTTGTGCTTTCTTAAAGTGTGACTGATAAAGATAACCACAAAATCTTCCAGCAATTCTGCCATAATTAAAATAAGAACTTTATATACATGCCCTGTGAGAGAACTGGAACAGCATATTGTTGTTCTGTGACAGTTTTCAAGCACATTCCTAGGCAGATTTAATTTATTCACAGGCTTGTCAGAGACAAACCAATACAGGAAACAAACATCCATTAAATGTTTCAATTAAAATCTCGAGTAAGTTCCCACTGCTAAATGATTTAGTTCAGCCACACACTTTAAACTTAAACGTCAAGACAAAAGAGGTAAACAGATGCCAAATGATAATTCAGCTGAGGTACATCCTGGATATTCCCTACCACACTCTCCTGCCAAAAATGGGAGTATTCTTTGCTTGTACTGATGCATTGCAGCATCTGAGGAAGGAGATTGTCCTCATTTGGAAAAATCCACCTCGGTTTTTGAGGAGCAAACAAAAATACACGAGATCCTGTCCTTGAGAACTAGGACTCCAACAAGCATTGACTCTAAACTCAGGCATGAATATCTCTGTCCCAGCTCATGTTTCTGTTGTGGCGCTGACACGCAGGTAGTTCGGACAACTCTTCCGTCTTCATATTCTCTCTTTTTTAAGTCAAGTCAGCAACTGTAAAATGTATTGGATGCACAGCACAGGGAGTATGATTCTTCCATAAAATGGGTACAACACAAGCATTGTCAACACCAGCATCTCCACAAATCGGACCAAGGGTCTTCACCTTCGGCAAAGGCAGACAGAAGTTCAGAGGTGATGGTCAGTGCAGAAGCTGTGGCTGCTTGGCTGAAGGTGGACATCCTCTCCTCAGGAGTGTGGCAGAACAAAACCTGTACAGGCTGTATGTTCCCCCTTCTCCAAAACACACAGTAATGATTTAGATGCATAGTTTTAAAGCCATTTTCATGCTACAAGACAGATAGTCACAACTTTACATCCATCTACTGATTAAACACTGGTCATCTCAGTCTCTTGACAGTGGAACTCTTTTGGAGGACGATATCAGAAACAAAAGTATTCCAGATAATTAATCATTTGGAAAGAGTTCTCACTAATAAGTAAATGATGTGCATCACATTTTTATACATCCCTGATACTTTCAGCTGAAAGTTTCATGGTTTTCCCACTATTAAATAGCTTCACAGAAATTCATTTAACTCTGTTTGCAATAGTCCATTACCCTCAGGCTTTGAAGCTTTTGCCTTGGTGAGGTTTCTGGGCTCTTTTAAACAGTAAACAGTTATGCTGCACTTAAAAAATAAAAATGTCATACAAAAAATAAAAATTTTTCAAATCTTGAAAGTAGTGATTGTTCTTTGTATTTTCATTTCAGCTTTCACGTCAAATTGACCACAAAGTTCTTGTCTATAAGCTTCTTCAAAAATTTCTGCTCGGCGGTGATGTTGTGGTATTCATTCTAAAGAGATGTGAGGGAATAATAAAATAAATTACAAAATCAAATTATAACCAGCAGCATCACTTGGCTGTTCCTTTCTATTACCTGTGATACTTAGAAGATGCTAAGAACAAGAAAGGTATGGGGGAAAAGGCTTCTCAGCAAAGACTTAGCACATTTTCCCAAGAAAACAGGTTGCTCAAAACTAGATTATGTATTTCCGTAAGGACACAACCAAAAAGGATGATCCTCTGGTGATAAGAATGGGTGAGATGTTGTCTCACAGAAGCCCTTCCATTATTAACTCTCCCAACTCCTCGCCCTGCTTATTCCGAACAACAGTTGTGTAACCACATTTACAGCACAAGCAGTCAGAAAACAAGTAATTCTCAAAGCTCAGTGCAGGTTCCTGAAAAGCACATCAGGCACTTCCAGTTCAGATGCATCTTGCCAATTAGTTCCAGCAAGGACACATCAACCCATTTTCTGTGCTGTATCCAGGTCCCTGCATACACAGGAGACCACTAAGGTTAGTGGAGGGCAGCACAAGGAAAGTAAATTTACTTAAGACACTGAATCCTGTAAATTAAAATGAATATAATACGAATACTGTATAAAATATTATACATATGTAGTATAATATTCACAATTTATTGCCACTAAAGAACTAACTGGAACATTTTTGTTTAGTAGTTTGTTTTCTAAAGTTGCAAGATTTTCGGAAACTTATGGACGTCTATTCAACTAATGACTGACCTTACTCAAAGTTAGTATACGTTGCAAAAAAGCACCTACAGAGAGGAGCCTCAAAAGGAAGGCAAGTTCGGTGTTAGAGGAAAATAATCTCAGAACAGGAGGCATCTAGGAGTTCTGAGAGAAACGTGAGAGGCTCCGATGGGCATTGTCTCTACCATTCCTCTTCAGCAAAGGGAAGAGAAGGAAAATGGTACCCATATACTCTGGGCAAACGGAAAAGAAAACTTCACACTGAGGTAAACGGCTGAGATGAAGTTGCTTGGAACACAGAGCTGAAGGCAACTGAATACAAAAGCAGAGACAAAAAAAAAGAAAACAGAGGCATGGCCTTAGCAAAGCAGCAGGGAGGAGAAGGCATTCCTGATGTTTGCCAGTGTCCTGCTGGTTCCTCTCCTGCTGAATTGTGGCTTCCCCCTCCTGGAAGCACTTCCTTCTCTTCCTACCCTCCTCCAAGAGCTGCTTTTCTTTTCTACTTTCAGTTTCCAAAATTCAGTTCTTTTCTTATCTAAGACCTATGCAAGTTCATAGGTCTCAACTCCTTCCATTGCCCTTTGCTCTTCTTTCTGCCTTTTCAGGAGTTTGACAGCTATGACATACAGTACAAGCAGGCACTAAGGAGAAAGAGAACACAAACAGTAACACCACCACTCGTGCTGACAGTGCTAACAAAGACATCTCTAGGACAAGAGCTGTGCAGCCTAAGGAAAACACCAGCAAAGCAAAACACCCCAAGGGACATCTCGTGCAGACATTGCAGAATATGGTACAGCACAAGGGACACAAAGATCAGTATCCACCTTTTTCAGAAACAACAGCAGACAAAGATTCAAGCAATGTTAACCCACAAGCACCTGAACCAGGAGAAGGTGGAAGGCCCTTGTGACCTGCAGTCCATACTTCTATCTATATTGAATTGCCTTCTGCAGTTACCAGCTCTATTTCTCTCAGCAGAAACAAGTGTTAGTTACCTGCATCATCTGAGACATGGTTTCATTGCCATAGTAGTGCAAAGAACTATTTCTGTCAGTGAAGTCGTACTTGAAGCCTGCCAGGTGGACTTCATGGCATATGTGAAATGCCAGTGTAATGGCAATTAGCCCCGTTGTTGGATGCTTGGGTTTCTACAACAAAACACAAAGAGAACACACACATAAATACGTGGTAGCTTGATGGGAACAGCAAACTTAAGAACAGAGACAAGGCAAATCAGGCAGCCTGGGTCTTCTACAGATGTTTGGTTTCACAGGTTGATCCCCTCCTGTCTCTAAAGGAATAAGGTACTGCCCTCACAGCTTTCCTATGACTAGGGTGTCTGTCATGTCAGCCTTCCCTGGGATTCCTTGGTTTCTAGTGAGGGCTGAGCCCGCAGTGTAGCCCTTCCCTCCACAGAGGCATCAGGAGGATCTCCCCATTGCTCTGCTCAGCTACTTTCATGAAACTGGTCAGGCTTCACTATACTGCAAAACAATTTACAACCCCCTCACATTTGACTGAATTATTAGATGTGTTCAGAAGTTTCTAGATGATGGAGACTCAGATGAACAGAACATGATATGCCCCAAATTTTCATAGCAACAAACTAAAGAAGCTTGAAGGCTACCGCTACACAAATTTGACTGGATTTGCATTTTTTCAAAGCAGGGAAATTACAGAAGAATTTTGCTTTAGACCTTCCCCCACTATCCCCATTAGAAGAAACAAAACTAAGTAAAATAGTTTCTCCCTACAGTAAGTTCAGAAGTAAATGCAATGTAAAATGAAGAGTATGTCATAAACAGGTTTTAACTGTTCAAAATTAAGAGCACCTAACCGAAAGTCAGCATTTCTCACAATAGCACAGAAGAACTCCATGCAACCATCTGCCCTATCTTGTGCTCAGATACATGACTTTAGTAGCAGCAGAGGCTAATGTGACTGGAAAAGTAAATGAGGCAAGTTTTTTTAGAGAGGTGAACTCTTTCATTCGACCAAGATGAAACTAAGGTGAAAAAGTGTCCCAAGAAATGGACAAAACTTTCAGGCACCAATGCCCTTCTTAGCTAAAATAACATTTTTCTCAGAGACCATATGAGCTATATGCTGTCAGTGGCTGCAGTCAAACCTCAAATTGAGCACAAAATCATGGGCTTTTTTGAACTCTGACTCAAGGCTCAGCTTGTCTCTGAAAAAGATGCAAACAAACCAGTACTAGACAACTGTGCATAGAAAAGGCAGATGCACTCGATGTATTTCTTTGTGACAACACATCATATGACAACACAAAAAAATCCCCAGGAAGAAGTTACTATTCTCAGCTCTTTTAAGCCTAACTGAAGGCACAGAAATGAACTATCGCCTTTTACGGAAATTTTTTTGGTACCTTTATGCAACTCTTAGAGTACTCCAAAAATAGTATCTGCTTAAAATGTGCACTATGCCCAGGGCTCCTGCCAGTTAGCAAAATAACTTTCTGCCTTAGGGGCCCAACATCATAAACTTAGTGGTGACTCTGTTGCAACATCCATACTAAACAGGACCCCAAAACTATGTCAGGAATGCTACATGTCAGGCTTAGTGCTATTTGGAAATATCAGGAATATCACAGGTTGTAACTAGCTCTGTTTACCTTTAGCTATCGTAAAATTCATCTCGAAAGAATATAATTTAAAGGCAACTACTTTTAAGAAGTACTATCATGCAATATCCAGATATCCTTGGCCTGTAATTAAATTTTTTCAGCCTATTTAATGGGAATAGGCACAGGCCTGGAATGATGCCACAACACTGATTTTAGTGGTGCTGGGGCAACACATCCGATTTTATTCCTGGCTCTACTAACAATCAGAAATGCTTGCTGGCTATGCACTAATGTGCACACGGGGAACGTGAGACTGGTTTAATGGAAAAGGCAGGGACAGCAGGGAAAGCGACAGCGGTTGCCGGCATCTCCCGCAGGCAGAGGGGGCTGAAGCACAGGACAGCAAAGGCTGCACCAGCCCTCCCCAAGGATGAGCAATGGTGCAGAGGGCTCCAGGGTGAGACCTTCCTGCCCTGCCCACGGGAACCCCTGAGGTGTGACCTGCACCTTAACCAAGCTGTGCCAGGGCCACTGCAGATGTGCAGGCTCCCAGCCACAGCCCACCTCTGAGAGGGGAGGAAAAGGAAGAGCATGCTTGAGATTGATCATTGCTGTGCAGGGATGAAGGACTGCAAAACCCCTGGCACGCAGTAAGCAGGATATGGAGGTAGCAGAAGGGGGCTCCAGGCATGGTGACACTATAACCCAGCTCTGTGCAGGGGCTGCCAAAGGCAAGAGAGGAGCAAAGGGTGACCAAGGGGCCTGTGCCTCCATACCAGCTGACACCACGCACGTCTCTCTGACTCACTGACAGCACTGCCTTTAACGTCTACTCCCACTGAGAGTCAGGAGGGTTTTCTGGACCCATGGAGGCCATGCATGTTCTGTGGGCATTTAGGAGATTAGTTAGGCATCTAATTACTATGCTGCTTCCTTTCCACCCTCCGCTGAAAAGCTGAAATGCCACAGATCCCCAAGCAAGCATGCAGCCAAAATGGCTATTCCAGTTTGAGAGTTAAAAAGAAGGGAGAAAAAGGCCACTCTTAGGCTCAGAAAACAGAAAAAAATTTTAGAAAGAGGAACAGAACCTACCCCCACCCCCACCACTCCCTCAAATATTAGAAAGAGTAAACCAGAAAAAAATTGTGGCAGATACTCCACAGTGCCAGCCTGTCAGACATTTCCACATATGTCAGTTGGGTGGTGTTGGTGAAGTGGGGATGTGACCCCAGGGAACTGTCTCTGTGCTAAACAGCACGTGGTTGATCCTGACTACACAAGGGAGGTCTCCAGCTTGAAGCTTTACCTTTCATCAGAAACATTTTTCAGTCAAGAACTGACAATTAAAATGTATTTTTATGTCCAAATTGCTGGTTAGCTCATCACAATGCTTGGCATCAAATCAGTAAGCACAACAATGCTGCCAGACATTCATCATTAGCACAGGGCTGGAATATCCTCTATGTTCCCTGGCCCCTTCCCGGCCCCAGGAGTGTGAAATTGCAGCAGTGTTAGAATTACCAGTTTGCTGGGGTNGGGTTATTTTCAGTGTTTTGTTTTTTGGTGGAGGTTTCGTTGTTTATCTGGGGTTTTTTGTCTGTTTGGTGTTTTGTGTGCCTTGGGGTTTTTTTAAGAAAAACGCCCAACATTCAGTAGCCGAAGACTCCCTATTATTTCTAGAAGCTCTCTGGATATGTCACATTGCATTACCTGCCTGTCTTCCTCAGTTTTGTAAAAGAAATTTTGTCTGTCTAGAAAGCAGTCTCATTTAATACCAATTACAGAACCCACAAAGAGGTACTTTTGGCACACAAGGCTAGCCACTCTCTTTCTGGGTTCCATTCTCCCATCTTTTCAAAGCACCATCTAAATTGCAAACTACTTTAATGTAAACCTAAAAGGTTTTCTACATTACAGTCCACTGTAATAAAGATATAATTGCCTCTAAATACACACTTGGTTGCACAAAACTAGAAGGCACAAAACACAGAAGTGTACCTCCTTCTTAGGAAACCTTGTTGGGAAATGAAGCCACTCATAAGCAGTTTTCCTGGTGATGCTGGGATCAAGAATCCTGATTTGACTCGATTTGTAGATCATATTCAGAGCTGGTTTCTTCCAAAAGCCCTTCGCGCTCTGTAACAGGCAAGTAAACACATTTTTAACAGCTAAAAACAGCTGAATTTAGTTTTGTAGCAACTCTAACCAGCATAAACTCCAAGGGCATGAGGTTAAAGAAGGAGAAGAGTGCTGAACCTCCCTAAGTTCAGAAACACCTGCTCCTGCAACAGGATAACCCACTGCTACAGCAGTAGCCAGCTGGCTGGAAAACAGCCTTGCAGAAAGGTCCCTGATGAACAACATGTACCAACAATGTGCCCTGGAGGCAATAAATGCTCACTGCGTGCTGGCCACATTAGTAAGAGCAGTGGTAACTTCTGTCTGCCTGTTGTCTCTCTCAAGTACTTTGCACTGTGCCCTTCTGCAGTCCCACAAATGCTGTGTTGGGCTCCCCTCTGTGCAAGAGAGAGTGTCAAACAGCAGAAGGTCACTACAACAGCCAAGGGGCCAGAGCTCACAGCAAACAAGGGTCTGAGCAGGCTGGGTTTGTTCAGCCCATCTTCAACTGCCTGGAAGGGGTTAACGAAGATGAGATCAGACTCTTCTCAGAGGCACACAGTGAAAGGACAAGGAGAAATTCTCTCCTTCGAGTGTGCTGAAGCACTGAAACAGAGTTTCTAGAAATATCCTTGGAAATACTCAAAATTTACCTGGACAATGCCCTGAGAACCTGGTAGGGCTTTGAACCTGGCCATGAATAAAGAAGATTCAAAAAGATTTTGGATTAAAAACCTCCTGAGAGAGGACACTTTCAACACTATTCTGCAATTCCTGCAAGTGGGCAGAGTAAAATAAGCTGGGAAATGTCTGGAGCACGCATGTTAAAATATCAAACAACACTAGAGAGAGGATAAAAATATATTTCCCAGAGGTAAACTGCTTTGTGGTGAGGAACTGATCAAATATGTGCATTAGAAAGAAGACAAAGCATTAATGGAAGAGGGATATTAAATAAACTGACTAGGAGGAGATCCAGTGCTCTTCTCAGGTAGGACTATGGTTAAAAACAAACATGTATTTCACATTAGAGATGTGTGGCAAGATGAGCCAAGGTGCATGAATAATTGAACTCACTATTTTCTGGCCCCCTAGTATCTCCCAAAGCCACTTCAAGTCCCGTGGTTTGAAGACGATGAGAACAACAGTGGTATTAGGGTCATAGTGGATGGGATCTGAGAAGATGGATTCTGGGTAAGAAAGGCGGAAAGTCGTCCTCCTCCCAACATCCTCTTCGTACCCTATCACAGGGCCATTATTCATCCTGCACAGGACAGAGGCACAGAGACATCAGTGACTGTCCCACCCTTGTTCTTGCTGTGCAGTGGCTGCCACACGCATTATTACTCCGCAGGACAGACACTGTGTCTGGGTACAGGAAAGTTTAGCAGCCCAGCACTTACATATCACATTACATAGCAAAGGAGCAATTATCAGGTGCACTCACCCGCTCACCTCGAAGGGATCAAGCACATATGGGAACTTGACCAAGGTGGTTTAGAATACAATCACACAATTGCTTATCATGTGTCACTCGAGCAGAAAGCAAGCCTTCTGATTTGGCTCCAACACAGACACTACAGAAGGGCAGAGAGAGTACCTGGCCTTGGAGAATTATCCATTGCTCCATTTACACAAAATGAAAAGGAGAGAGATAGCATTTACCTTATTACGACATCATATGAGTCAATTTTCTCCCCTAATGTCTTATTTCGAAGTACTCCTCCATTACCGACCACAACACACCGTCGACAGGCAATGCTGTGGAACAAACAAATTTTAATATCCATTACTTCCTTGGCTTCATATTACTGACACTTCTGCATGTCAACTGGCTTATTTTCTAAGTGAGATCCTGTATCTTTTACAGCCCTTGGCCCCTACAAGGCAGACTCAATCCTGTATCATATACTATGGCTGCTTTCAAAAAAAAAAAAAAAAAAAAAAAAAAAGGACNACTGTTTCAGGGACTGACAAACTCAGTAATTGGCTTCTCTCTTGTGAAACTGTTTCTACACATCTCCTTTTTCTAGTGTTCTGCTGTTTAAGATGGTGATACGGGTGCCATTAGATAAATTATCCTCCACAGTCCTTCAAACTTGTCCCAGTCTGGAGGGACCAACCAGGACAAAGCATGTCTGGAAAAGCTAACTCAATATTAAGGTGCTTCTGCAATACTATACAGCTCCACATCTCCAACACAAGCTAAAGCAGCGAGATTTATGTTCACAATTAGCCTTACAGGCCTGTGAACTGTACATGTGAAAAACCTTAGCCCAATGACACACAACAGCTTTTCGAATGAATATAGTGTGGATTTTTCTCCCTCTGCTTAGAAGGTGCTGTCTAAACACGTTTAAACAAGTGACGTGCATGATGTCATGATGTAACAAGACGGATCCCTTGATTAAAAGTTGCATCCTCGTATGACCAGATTCAAATTAGACAGCATTACTAGGCATATAAAATGCTATGCGCTAAAAAATAAGATCTTATACTACATCAAATCAAAACAATAATTTTGAATTTACAATACACAGAGATAAAAAGCGTGCAAAGAAAGGTATTATGGAGATGTTAAACTTATGAAAGTAAATTCTAAGGGTAAGATTTTCAAAGTTATCACAGGTTTCCTCAGTGCATATTTTGCTTTTTACTGTCTTGCACAAAACTAGCATTGTTTCAATGCTAGTAAAATGTGTTTTAAAAAAAAGAGGGGGGAGCTCACAAACAGGCTTGCTGTTTTCTAAGTCAAGAAGTTTTGCCTTTTTAGGGAAGGTTTAAATCAAACATACAAGACTGTAAACTCCTCCTTTCAAAATAAGCACATAATTTTTGTCGTTGTAAAAATGCCTCTTTGTTTAGAGCAAAAGCCATTCAATTTGGTTGCAGCAGGAACAATGAGAAAATAAAAATGTTGGTATTTTCTTCAGACACAAGCAGGCTCACAGTTTACCAAGGATGAGTCACCTCACAATAACATCCCACTCCGTTAGCTCTTTCTGCAAGTAAGAAAAAGGCTCTACGCCACTTCTTGCTCTAGGTTCAGGACACCACAACTGCATCCTAAAAAACACTACAACCTGTATTGAATTCCCAGCATGGCACTTTATGCAGACTAATTAACATCTTTCTCCTCAAATAATCCAACCTGTTTTTTCAGCTGGGAGTTATCATTCAGCATCAATGAAAACACCTGGTTCCAGCCAAGACTGAGTGACATCTCAATGTAGAAAGCATTTCCCTGCATTTCCTACAGAATTAACAACATCTGCAGAGACAGTTGACTTTAAACATATACATGTATATGCATACACACACACACACATATATATATATATAAATAGTGCTCTAAATGCAGATTTCAGGGTTGGGTGACATGAAAAAAACTGGCACATCTTTCTCTCCTGTTTCCTGAAAAGCTTAGTAGAAAGCAAGCATTCATAAAAAGACTTCCAGCTAGTACCATAAATCATGCGACTTGGTAGCTTGGAAATCAGAGGGGTGAAACCCTGTTATACCACCCTGTCCTCGGTATACTCATTCCCTCTACACCCCTAAAATCCTTCCCTCTCTGCCCCTTTTGCCCATTCATTTTCTGTTCAATTTTTCTATCTAATTTGAAAGTATCTTAAGAAAGCAGGCTGATGAACATATGCCTCTTACAGTTTAGAGTAGGAGTAAGAAAGCAGAAGTTGCCCTTTTCCTGAATTACACCTTATTACTTACAGCTGTAGCTTAAAGCTCAAAGTAAGGAAGGAAAAAGGAAAACTGGATGAACAAACGTGATCAGTAAGTGATGAAGGTGGAGTGAGGGAGAGGGGCAAAAAGCACAAGATTAGCGTATGGTTGTATCATGTGTCCTGGCACTTACTTTGAGGAGGCGCTGCTTTTTCTGTTCCTTGTAGATGAACTTAAAGTAATTCGTTATTACATACCTTTCAACTTTTGGAAGAGGTGATTTAAGATACTTCTTCACTAAGTTAATCTCTAGCAATTGAAATAATGCCTTCCACTCTGGTATACAACTAAGAGGCCTTTGCTTTCTCCTCTCTGTAGTCATGATGCAGAAGGACATACACAGGGCAGGGAGGGCAAAACAAAATGTGACTTTAGAGCTGAGCAACTGAGGTTTGCTCAGCTACAGAAGTAGTGTAGCTGTTCTCAAGTCAAATCCAAGCTCTTTTTCTTGCTGACAAATGCAGATCAGATTTCGCTTATAACTAAGAGTTGACTAATACTACTTGGACAGAAAACAGAGTGAAATTTGAAGTTTGATTAAGTTTTTGAATTACAGTGCCCTTCAATGAATACTCAAACACAAAGTTATCAGCTGCCATCAAATACCCAATAAAGAATCTAACTTTAGTATTTGAACTTTTGAAATGGATAAAGTCAACAAGCAGATCAAATATTCCTGAAGAAGTGTACATGAGTACAGTCAAACAAATTAAAACAACCAGCTTTCAATCTCTGTCAGGCTCAGGGAGTCAAAGTGGGCTGACTCAAACAGGAAGTCTGGCACAAATGTGCTGCTTCTGAACTGCCTCCTCGCCTTACACTTCTCCTCCCAAGTATTCAAGTATCTTCAGTTATGATCCTAAGTCTAAGTCTGCAGTAGTACTAAGTCCACTAACAACAATAAGCAGGGAGGGAAACGGTTTATGTAAAAAAACAGAACATATTATCATAGAAAACTAATGCATGACATACAGATAAAAAATACGTAGCAACGCTGAACTGCATTTAAAGATTCTTAAGTTAAATAAACTGACCTGTACTTACTGCAGATCACAGAAGTCAACACATCAATTTTCAGCTGACTGTTACCCCCAGAAACACTTTAACAACCTCACTTCTTAAAATTTCCTTTTCATAATGTTTTCAAATTAAACACCACCAAACATTCACCTGTTCTCCAAGTCAATAAACTGACAAGAAGAGAAATTAATTCAGATATCCTTAAACAACATCAGGTGTGCTACAAGTGAAATATAACAGACTGGAGTGTCTGGACGTTCAGCTTACAACCAGTAGCACAATACTGATGACCGTGAAAAATATTAAGACCTTAGCTGTAACAATAGCTGTAGGAAAGATTTAAGTGACAAAGGGATTGCCTTTATGTGTCAGAGATCTACTAAGAGTATAAACGGATCCCAATGCAAACACCATGGTAACTGATCTCCAATGTCTGCAGGCAGTAGTCACTCAAACCACTGCCCTATTCAGGTGGTGTACAAGAGCCTCAATCTCAAGGCCAGGTTCTGGGTTATGTATTTTGTTCATACAGTGAAATGCTAAAAGAAACGTTTTCCTAGTCTATAAAAGAAAAATATTGCTAAATGGAAATGTAGCCTTTAAAGGTCAAAAGGTTTGCATCCTCCGCATTCCACTGAAATACTGTTTGAGCATAAAAAGAAAAAAACATCTCAGCCTCAGCTCCTTTAACACACACCCCTGTAGTCAGTTGAGGAATGCAAATTATTTCCTTTGAGGTTATTTGGTGAAAAAAAGATGCAGAGGTCACATTTTGTTGACTCAGGATTGTGTAAATGCATGTTTAAGAATTGTTGCACTCAGAGTCCTTAGAATACTCAGCGAGGAACTGAAGTCAGTGACACTGTTCATTTCCAAACTCTTTGGGAGAGCTAGACCTTTACACAGTGAGAACTCGACCTAAGTTTGGAAAAAACACCTTCGTACCTCACTCTGTACAGCTTTACCTAAGTTGTACTCAAATACAGCTATATAAGCACCATAGATTTTGTGCTTATCTAGACTAATATCTGTCTGCCTTAAAAAACGTTTATAGGGAAATCTGGTTTGCGTTCTGCCACGAAGGCTGAACTGGACAACAGCATTACAGAGCTGCCTAATAATTCTGCATTACTGGAGAAAGTTGTTAGGATTAATTCCCAAAGTGTTTCACTTTTAAAAGCCACTGTATCTCAGTGAAATATATGTATAAGAACTCTTCCCAACTACAGTGATTTACGCCCTACGAGTGCTGTACACAAAAACTGATGGATCTAGAAAGAATATATTGTACAAAGTCATTGTATGTTTGATTTGTTTATATTACTGCCTATTAAATACTAACAGCTCTCACTTTCCTTCAGTACCACTGAAGTATATCACTTTTAATAAAATGAAGCATACCTCCCAGAACTACTAACTGTATCTACATCTCAGAGAATCTACATTCAAACGATAAATACCAATTTCCTTACTTTTCATCTACAGGACAGACACTTCCATTTAAAAGGTACAAACATCTCTGCTTTACAGCACAAATGATTACAGAGCTGAACTTATGGTTTCAGGGAATTTCTAATACAACATTTGGCAATCTCCTTCAAGTTCCAGACAAAAGAGCATCTTCTGCCAGCCAATTCTGTATAAATTTACCCCATTACCACACTCCTGATAGAAAATATGGAGTTTTACTTTTTTCCTTCCTTTTCTTAAGAGCAAACTTGAACATCCTAGAAACAGACTAAACACAGAGAAAGGAAGGAGTACAGTAGAGGAAAAACAAGAAAAACTCGGTATTAAACCAAATTCTTAGGTTTGAACATATTCCTACCAAGTTTAATTAAAACGTGATCCTGATATTTGGCTTCAAGCAGCAATCTTGTATGATCTCTTTAATTAAAAGCCAAAAACAAGTACAGCCAACCTCAGCATTATTTGCATTCAACTCTATTAAGATGTCTGTGTATTAACATGGTATCCGACAGGTCGTCACCCCATTTGCTAAACTGCAAATCTAAGGAGTCATCTGCATCACTTTATAAACACGGGACTTCTAGTCTACTTGCCAACCCTACTACACTACCTCCAAAAAATCCAAGCCAAAGTCAAGCAAAAAAAAAAAAGACACGCAAACACAAAGACCCTTCAAAACAAAACAAAACAAAACCCCCTGGCATATGTGGCTTCCAACAAGTGATCTAATCTAATTAAAGACTTAATCTAATTTAATCTATCTAATCCATGGGAACAAGTTATCTAAGGCATGCTCCCTTCTGTGCCATACCCTTTTTACTCCCAAAAGGACAGACAGCCTTTACTGTCTTCCTAGGTCTCCCTCATCCACAAGGAAAGGAAGCTGAGAGTATGTAGGAACAAGGGTGTGCAGCAGCCAGCGGATCCAGAGGCTCAGGGATATGTGAAGATTTGTTCCGCATAGAAGTGGACATTGGTTTGCACCTGCTTATCTCAGACACTCTCCATCTTACACTGAGCTTACAAGAGGAGGTCACATTCAATCTAAAAGTATAAAAAGATACTACAGGAAGATGGCACTGCATTCAGCTGGCGAATTTCTAACACACTTATAAAAGGAAATCTCTAAGTTAAAGTTCCCTCACGGAATAATTTTTCTTTCATGCTGGTGCTACGTAAGTGTAAAACCAAGCCTACTTAAACCTTGGAATCAGCTACACACTGCTTGGACCCTGGCAGTCTGCTCCATGTCTTGACTAACTTAAGTGATTTCAGGATAACCCCACAGACATTCCTTTTTAGGTAAGTACTAAATATTAAAAATGCAACTAACAGAAACAGTAGCAAATAAACCATCTCACCCGTCTTCTTCACTGGAAAGGCCACAGTTCTGCAGTCTTGAAAGGGCTAAACGAAAAAATTGCTCTAGAAAACAAATATAAACAAGATTAATGAAAACACTCAGTATCTGCCAATACAGAAATAAGCATGTCACCCTGACCACAGCATTTTTAAACACAGTAGTGCACTGCGCATAAAAACCTCCAAGTAAGAACACTTGGAATTTAGGGCCATAGATCAACCAGTGATGCCAAAGAAGTCCAGGTTTATCAGAACTCCTCTCTGAGTTTTTTCTGTCTCAAAATACAAAATAGCAGGAGATTTGTATTAAAAAAAAAAAAAATCTTAGTTACAGGAAGTAAGAACTAGAAGGATTTCCAAGACCCACATCCTAAATGACTTTGTTTTTCTTCTACCCACCTTAAGCTGACTCAAGAGGGTTCATACAGCCAGAGACAGTAACAGCATTACGTACTTGGGAGAAGACATCAGTCCAACCTGTGGCAAAGCTGGACAGAGGCACCTTCCCAGCCCACTCTCGGTGGGCAGGCTCCTGCTGGGCACTCAATTTGCCTCAGAGGAGAAATCAACGCATTCCTAATTGTAGTTTTCCTTACTGCAACCCCAGAAGTGCAGGAAAATGCACCATCCCTCTTACCACTGATGGAGGACAAATCAAAAGTCTAAAGCCCAGACTAGGAAGGTGAACTGTTCAGTGTTAGAAACTCTGAAATCTGAGACTTTACAACCCTTTCTAAAAGGGTGGCTAAAGCCCTTAGGGTGTCTGGCCCTATTTACTCTCCCCCTGACCAACACGGGCAGTGGGAATGAGCCAGCAAACCCTTTGCACAGGTCCAGCAGCCAGGCAGTGTCATCAATTCCCCCCTGCAGCCCCTGTGACACCTGTCCTGGCAGGAGCAGCCAGCTCAGTGTCATGGTTTAGCCCCAGATGGCAAATAAGTGCCACACAACCACTCACTCTCCACCCCTTGACGGGTAGGAGAATCAGAAAAAGGTAACATTTGTATGGAAAAGGAAAGAGAGAGGGGAATAAAACCCAAGAAAAACAAGTGATGGACAACACAATTGCTCACCACCTACTGACCAATGCCAGTCACCAAGCAGCAACCAGCCCCTCCTGGACAACTCCCTGCCAGTTTAAGTACTGAGCATGTTATATGGCATGGAATAACCATTTTCCAGCTGTGGTCAGTTGTCCTGGCAATCTTCCCCTCAGCTTCTTGTGCACCTGTTCACTGGCAGAGCATGGGAAACTGAGAAGTCCTTGACTTAAGAGTAAGCACTACTTGGCAACAATTAAAACACCCATGTGTTGTCAACATTATTCTCATGCTGAATCCCAAACACAGCACTGTACCACCTACTAAGAAGAAAATTAACTCTATTCCAGCCAAAACCAGGACAGTAAAAGGAAAATTTAACTGATGTAACTGCCCAGACCTGAGGACTTCTGCCCCTGGACCTCCAGGACTCTGGATTCCAACCAGCTTAGGTGTGCTGACTGAAGCCCATCACACTGCCTCAGTTAGTATTTCCCCTAGCAAAGCATAGGTGAGTATCTTTAGCACTCCAGCCCACATACAAACAGAAGGAAGCTAAATAAGGTCCATCCTTCCTCACTCACACCTTTTTGGAGCTTCTCTGCTAAGAGAGGCAACCAAAACCCTGTGTTTTACTTGTTAAAAACAGGAAGGTGTCAGGTCAGAGGGACTGAATGAAACCATTAAGTCACTGCTAGACACCCCCAAAAGGACTGACATCAGTGCATAGGAAAGATCATGGCCAGAGATTCAGGTGGATTTACAAGCCATTTAGGTATTTCTGACTAAAAATAAGGTACATGGGAAATACAAACCTGATCTCTTTATTCCATAAGGTAGTTCAAACTTATTGCTCCCTTGGAACTCTGCCACTCTGATAAAATCATTAGCGCACAGGAACGGGTATATTTTGTCAACACTGAAGAAGGAAAAAAGGAAAAAGTTTCAAAAATCCACATGATGCACCTGCATAAGCCAGTAAGTCATGCAACTGCTTTGTAAAAAGCTTTCTTTATCCTACTACTACCATTTTTATTGTATTATCATCCATTTTTAAAAGAAGAAAATCCATGAACACAGGGAAAGCAAGCAGATGACAGAAAACAGGAAGATCTTGTAACAGAAAATATAGGCAGAGAGTGAGATAAAAAGACTTGTCTATTACTACAATTTATATAGACTCATTAAAATTGTCATTAAAATTATGTGACTGAAAGCTTACACCACAAGACCAGATTTAAGAGACTACATAACCCAGGAAGACAGTGAATAACTTCAGGTTTGCAAAGTACATAATAGAAGTAGCAAGGAAAATTAAGAGTTATTATTGTACACGGCAATTTAATAAATAAGAACAGGGCTTGAAGCAAGGTGTTTTAACTTGAAAATACCACCTCCTGATTTGAGCTGCACTCCTATTCCAAACAAGGGGCACTATATGACTATGTTGACATTAGTAAGTTGTTGGGGGCAACAGCAGTATATCCATGCAGCAAGAAAAGTATGAAGTTCTCACGTCCACATTACATGCACCTTGAGTATTTTATATTCTGGACTAACTCCAGTAGGGTCCCACCCCTCAGCTGCAGCACATGGGCTGTGCTCCTGCAGTGCATCTTCTGCCTTAAGCAGATGTCTGAAAGCGCACTCATGCCAGGGCCACCCTGGGATGAGAAGAACGGCATGTGGGGATCACAAGGAGGTTTGCCTCAAAAGCACATTCTTCCTGCAAACTAGGACATGATGGCATTATACCTTTTAAGTGTCAAGCTAAAAAGAATGTGTCACTTCTTTCGTCTAAGGACAGGAACCATGGAAAAAGGATCTCTCATAGCAGGGAAGGGACTCTTACTGCCCTAGTGCTTAGTTCACCCCAGCAAAATGAGTGAACAGCAGACACAAACATGTTACATGCTACCATGCCCTTGGCTTCATCTTTGAATTAACTAAGCACACACTCAGTGTACTGGTTGACTTCGTAATGATCCTGCATATTAGATCTTAGATTAAAATGTTAACACAGAAGCATACAGCCATTAGAAAACCTAATGTTAATCATAAAAAGCCCCAGTCAGCACGACTTGTTTGTCCATTAAGAATATTAACAGCAGATAAGAAAACCTTCTCTCTCAGTTTCCCAAATCAAGTATCTCGCTCTTTAAGCTCTATGTATTCAGAAGATACTAACAGTAAAAAGGGAAAAAATCCCAAAACCGAAACACTACAGCCCACGCATAGAGAAATGGACCACAGATAAGAAAGCAAGACCAGCTAGCTTTGAGACATGATGCACTAAATACCCATATTAAATTTAGTAACTTGCTTGGCTGTTCAGAAGCAGCTGGTAAGCTTAGACATAATAAATAATTTACCTACTGAGAAGAGATTCTTAATTCTAGCTCTTCTAGCTCTGGTTCCTTTCCAATAAATAATTCTGTGAGGTTAGAAATCCTTTCAACCTCCCCAGGCTATTACCAAAGTGCACAGAACAGATCTTCAGCTCATGCAAACTGTCTCTATAAAGAAGCTACAGAGATGTGTGAGACTGTCCTAGCTGGGCATGTACCTTCTTCTTGCTGTGTACCTCCGAGTCCATTCCTGCCCCTTTGCTGAACACCAGAGCTACCCTGCTACACCCAACACACAGACAGCCTGGGCACAATCCATGGGCAAGGGAATTAGGACCACTTCACTGGACCAGGAGCTAACCAGAACTCAAAGACTACAAGTCTGCTTTGGGTAGCACAAACTTTACAGGCTTCCACGTGCTTTAAAACTCACAACAGCACTAAAATTATAGGCACATTTTCTTATATACAAAAAGTACCAGGGGTAAAAAAAAAGCCATGGTGTCTTTGTGCAAAGGTTTAAGACTCCTTCAGCCAGGACTTGGTCTAACCTTTCCAAGCTTTCTCAGGGCACTACTCAATGTTTGCTCCAAAATGTGTAAATAGCCCAGTTCTACCTCAATCAGCACAGCCTTTCCTTCCTCAATTCCCACAGAAGACTCACCCCAGTAAAGATTCAAATGCTGGTTTCAGGAGACAAGTGTCCAATGCATTCCTCCTCTCTAGAGCCGTAGGTGGCAGCCTGCAAAAGAACAATTCCAAATAAATAGCAAAACCAGGAATGGGTAGCAGAAACAAGGTAAGGAAACTTGGACAAACTAAATTAGTAAAAGCTGATTACTGAGTTAAGATCACACCAAGATTTCATTACTCCCTCTGCCTATGTGATAGAGATGAAACTTTCTCATTGCAGCACAATTTCTTTTACTAGTAAAGGCTTTCATCTCACACTGCTGCTCCAAGGGGGCTGTGACCTCCCTTGCTCAGCAAGTATCAAAGCAGGCATAATCAGAAGTGAGAACTCAGGCCCACCTCCAGAGAAGCAGAACTCCTGGGCTCAATTAAACCCTGCAGCCATTCCAGAGAGCATCCCCATCACTCCTCAGGGAGGAGACAGTCTTGTTTGGAGAAGGAAATAGGGTACTTTAAGGAAAATGAGATTCTTTGGGGATAAGTCATTCCACTCATAATAAGGCTAAGACTTATACTTTTAAGCACATTCCCGACTTGGAGATTTAGCCCAATTAATCACAAATATGAAGCCCAGAAGGGAAGGTAAAGTTCAGTGTAAGCAACATGTGCCTCTAGATTGCAATAAGGACAGAAAGATGAAACTACCACATTAGAACCACAAGCCAAAGAGATCATTAAGGTTAATTGATTTTGGTAACCTCAAGTTCTTACGTCAATACTGATGCTTAGAAAGCACCCTGTGAAATCTATTAGCTGGCCACCTCAGTGCTTTCCAGCATCAGCCTCACAGATGGCATTTTCCAGGACAGCTTCAGAGAGAAGAGAGGTCTGCTTTCAAATTTTAGCATAGGTGCTCATTAGTCCCACAAATCTAACTGCAGGAAGTCACAAGCACAAGAGCTGCCTATACACGCACTTGAACATGACAAGTGAAACACACCTCTGGTTTAATAAGTTTTAAGCACTGAAGTTGCCCTCCAAGCTGTGCTAACTTTATTCAGGTATAACTCAGAATTGCACAGATTTGAGAATTTTAAGCCAATGCCCTTTCAACAATGCATTGCTTATTAGAGACTGTTACTGGAAGTGGCCATAAATATTAAACAAACATGACATGGACAAATGCCTTTCTGACAGACACCTTACCACTGTGTTTATAACAGGAACAGCCTCTGGACACAGCTGTACAACTGAGCAGGGAACCTATGGACAAAGGCTACAGATTTTAGCCTCAATCCCTCCCACCTATCCAAAACCAAAAAAAAGAAACAACAACCCCACCACAAAAATACTCAACTGCTGAACTTACTGATTGTAACTGATTGTAACTCCACTAGTCACATAGGAAGGAGAAGCCCTCACAGAGGAAGTCTGTCCATAAAAGCTAATCCTGCAAAAACGGAAATGTCACAACACTGTGGTTTGCTGTAAACAGAAACCACAACAGAAAGCTATTTGTATCAGTTGTACACTATAAATGAGATAAAGGGAACACATTAACCACTACTTCTAAAAACTATCACTTATCTTCATAACACTCTGGTCGATCCTGGTCACAGCTGTGAGAAGAACTACAGAAACTGAATTTCTTCAAGTAAGTAAGAATTTTAGGTGCCAAGCCACTTGTCCCGTGAGCCTGGAGACAGTGAAGCCTCACTGCCCTCAAGGGCTGCTGCTGGGCCTCAACAAACTTCAGCTTTTCAAAAGGTGCCCCCTGCACCTGCAGTTATTCCCATGTGTGGAGAAGGCCTCTCCCGCGTCACTTATCAGACGTTTAATGGAACAAACTAAAACAAAACCCACGTGGGGTGGAGGGAGATGAGGACATCTTATTTCTGCATTTTATGTAACTCCTCACCCGAACACCTGTTTTCACGAACCTCAGAGGGGATCCCTACCACTGAGGTTCTGACCTCTCCATACAAGCTCAAATTAATTACTAGGTTTGAAAGTGACACAAGAGAACAGGTGACAGGACAGAACAATCATATTGATTCCCTCAGAGTACCAGAAGACCTCAACCACAAAACACACACACACACAGAGTAATAATCACTTATGATGATTACTAGTAAACACTTATGGAGCAACAGAAGAACTCACAGCCACATCTCTCATACAGCCATGAAGTGTCTGTACTCTAAATGAACAAAGCATCACCATACCAGTAGAAGTTATTTCTCCACAGATTTCCATGCAGGATACCATACATAACAGCAGCAGCCAGGATAAAAAACAGAAGAATTCGTTTCATGACTGATAAACCTGAAATGTAAGAAAAACAAAACAAGAAACTGAAACACAAGATGAACTAATGCATGAACTTTTTCTAAAGCATCTGGAAACCTACAAAGGAAAAGTTACTGTTATTACAGCTGTTCTCTACCACCACAAGCCTGCCAGGTGATCCCTCCACTTTGGTTTCTCACACAAAGACCTAGCGCCAGGAGCTGAATGCTGCTTTGCACCTACTATGTGTGTGTACTCTGCACAGAAGCATGGGTTCACTCTAGATTCTCTCTGAGGACATGTGAGAGAAGAACTCTTCTGTCCACTGGCAGCCCAAAGGAACCAGCTGGCCTTTATAGGTACCTGTGCTTCTCCTGTTTCCCGTGCCACACACTATCAGTTTCCATAATTACACAGTTAAACAAGCACTGGCACAGCGCAGGAGGCAGATAGGCTGATGCTGATGAAACAAAACAGGGTTATGAGCTGCCACAAATTTCTACTGGTTTTTTTTAGGATCACTAAGCGTTCTTAAAGTCCAGTTTTGACATTTAAAGCTGCACTGAAACTATTTGCTTATGCCTGCACAGTCTTCAGCTCCTGACACAAGACAAACTTCACTGCTCAAACAACAGAAAAATGTTATTTTCACACATTGCAAAGTGAGGAAGAAAAGTTAGGACCCCATCTGTTGAACTTGTGAAGTTATAGAGAAATATCAGAGAAAGTATTCATTTTTCAAATAGAGTTTGTACCTCATTGCACAGTCTAGTGAAAGAAAAACAGAGAAATATCAGAAACTCACATATCTGGCAAGAGAAACTGAAGGAAAATCAAGTCCTGTATTGCTCACATCTTACACAGTGAGCAGCCTTTTCAGTAGCTATGAATGAACTGTTGTTGCTTAATCTTGTGAAAGTCCAAAATAGCCACTCCAGTCACAAGTTACTGTGGAAATTTACTTGACAGGTATAGCCTTCTAGTATTCCACTTCTTCCCTGTCATGGGAAGCATGGTCAAAGCACACAATACATATACACGTACTTGCCTATCTGTATTTTAAAGTGAACTGAACAAACAGCTGTCCAGCAAAACAAGCCGTATCTAAACATACTGCTTCATTTTCCAAGAGCAGAACCTTGGCCTTAATGACTTGGTTTTTTGCCTTTTGGATTTTCTTTTTTCAAGTCCATGTTGCTTTTCAGAGTCTTTAGAGTTGCTGTTATTTTAAGTAGCTCTAAGGTAATAAAACTGAAGGTGGATATAGTCCAAGTGATTTACAACAATATGCTATTTGCTAGTAGTATCTTAGAGATCTCATTTTAAAGGCCAAGAAACTACTAGAGATCCTTTTTGTTATTAGAAATTGAAAAGCAAATTGCTGCCACTCACATTTCTTCACCCCTGAAGAGATACCCAACAGTGTCACGATTACTTGAGTGCAACAAGGCACTACTTATTCTTTTCCACTCATATCTTTCACCAGAATTTAATCGTAGAGTTAAGAGATGTGGTTTTATAACACCATCTACCAGTAACAAAGGCATGCAATGAACCAGGTAGAATCTATCAACCTTAAGTATATCCTATGGGCTATTCTGCTCTGTTCTGGAAGAAATACTTCATAGGCTGCAGATGTTGGCAGTACCAACCTTTCAACTCTCTTTGGGAAGTAGTACTGCCTCTCTTCAGCTCCAATTCCCTTGACTCTACTCAAAGGGTCACCGCAAATTTGTCTTGACAGTCACTCTCAACTTCTAGAGCAATCTCTAAGTTTTTGCAGTAATTTAATGAGTCTTTCCCTAAAACTGCAAAATTAGAGGAAAACTCACCTACCGGGTTCAGTCAAGTGTCATTAACAGCAACTGGCTCATAATCTCGAGTGCCATCACAAGACACATACAGGACAACTGAGGGATCAGGCCCAGCAGCACGGGTTTACGAAAGGCAGGTCCAGGTTGACCAACCTGATCTCCTTGTACGACAGGGTGCCCTGCACAGAGGATGAGGGAAAGGCTGTGTATGCTGTGTACCGAGTCCTTAGTAAAGCCTTAGACACTATTTCACACAGTGTTCTCCTGGAGAAACTGGCTGCTCACAGTTTGGATGGGTGTGCTCTCCACTGGGTAAAAAGCTGGCTGGCTGAGCCCAGACAGAGGTGGGGAACAGAGTTACATCCAACTGGCAGTCAGTCAGTAGTAGGGTTCCCAGGGTTCAGTCCTGTTCAATATTTTTAAAGAAAAGATACGGTCTTGCCAAGGGGATTGAGTGCACCTTGTCAGTTTGCAGGTAACACCAAGCTGAGTGGGAGTGTTGATCTGCTGGAGGGCAGGAAGGCTCTGCAGTAGGATCTGGACAGGCTGGATCAATGTGCCAAGGCCAGCTGGAGGAGGTTCAACAAGGCCAAGCTGAACTCCGCTGTCTGGGTCACAACAACCTCAAGCAGCGCTACAGGCTGGGGGAAAAGCGGCTGGAAAGCTGCCTGGAAGAACAGAACCTGGGGGTGCTCATCAACATTGGCTGAACATGAGCCAGTGCGTGCCCACATGGCCAAGAAGGCCAACGGCATCCTGGCATGGATCAGCAACAGTGTGGCCAGCGAGATGAGGGAAGAGATCACTCCTCTGTTCTCAGGACTAGTGAGGCCAAACCTTGAACCCTGTGTTCAGTTTTGGACCCCTGACTACAAGACAGAGAGATGCTGGGGCAAGTCCAGAGAAGTGCAAAGCTGGTGAAGTGTCTGGAGAAGAAGCAGCTCAGTGGGGACCTTATCACTCTCTACAACACCTGAAATGAGGTTGTAGCAAGGTGGGGGTCAGTCTCTTCTCCCAGGCAACAAGTGACAGGACAAGCGGAAATAGCCTCAAGTTGCACCAGCGGATGTTTAGACTAGGTATTAGGAAAAAAAAAATTCTGAAAGGGTTGTCAAGCACTGGAACAGTCTGCCCAGGGAAGTGGTTTAGTCACCATCTCTGAAGGTATTTAAAAGATGTCTAGATGTGGCACTTTAGGACATGTTTGAGTGGTGGATCTGGCCGTGCAGGGCTAATGGCTGGACTCCATGATCTTTTTCAACCTAAGTTATGCTATTATTTACTTGAAAAAGACACTGCACTCTCTAGTAGTTTTTTTTCCTTTCACTATTAGTATTTTTACCCCTCCTGCTTTGAAAATGTTTGCCAAAACATCCCACTAAAGTGAAACATCCCACTAAAGTGTTTATCTTTACTCCCTAATTCAATCAATGCAAACTTCAGTTAAACAGAACATAACAAACCAGCTCTTCAGATAAAGTTGCTAAATTAGCAACTGATTAAATTTGCTGATTTTGCTGACTTCAGTGTAAGAAAGAACCTTGCTGAAGAGACACACCAAGCTACAAAACAGAGAAAAGGCAAGGAAAAGCAGCCCATAAAAGATCCACTAAAAACCAAAAATATTATTCGTAACACTATTTTGCACAGAGGGGAAAAAAAACTGTTCCACTTGTGAAGTATTTACAAAGATATTAATACAGCCTGGAAAAAAAAAATCATTAAAACAAGAGAACAGAAGTAGGACAGGACCATACGGGATCTGTAACAACTTCCAGTGTTTTATGTAGGACACAGCCTGGCACACGTGATAATGGGTCCACTCCGGCTCTAAACAACTGATCATTATGACTGTACCTAACTAAGCCCTTAGAAACATAAAATGGTCTTTAATTATATAAGTGCCTTCTCGCCATCCCATCCCCCACTCCATGCTTGAGAGAAAGTTCTGTAGCCAAGAAAGTCTTCACTAAGAAGACTGTCTTTCTTAATCTGGTTTAGTAAACAGAACCATCGCCTTGTTTACAGAAGAAAGTATTCTGGGTGTATTTTTAATGATGACAGCATCTTCCAGCTCCTCTTTCCTATTTTAAAAGAGCTGAGTGTTGTAGAAAGTTAATAGAAGGGAAACAAACTCCTACAATGCAAATATTGCACTAGAAAATCACCATAGTCAGAGACGCAAGAAAACAGGGAATTGAGGAGACACATTTCAGATGGAAAACAGCAGTTCTATTCCAGTTTATTTACTCCAACACACGAGCCAGCAGATTGATTTAAGCCCATCAACCCAAGTGACAGAGGCCATGGTTCCCTCCCTAAGGTCAATGTCAATCAGAGTTAAGCAAAACAAGGAAGACAAAACTGGAACTCAACCGTTCACTTTCCTCCTCTTTCTTAAAACCCTACAGTGATCTACACAATGAAAGGAATAAGGAACCCAATATGATCATGCCTGATGATCATGGTGTCAGACAGTAAGTTTTCTGAAAGCAAACAATGGGACGCATAAGTGCTGCAAAAAATTCGTGGGCATTTTTTTAATAGTAATCTAAGCTAACTTCTGCATCAATGGTGGTCAACTTCCCACCTCTCCTAGAGGACAGAGCTACAATTAGAGAATTAGACAAGACTGACTGACATGGTATTAAGAAGACCTCAGAGATCAGCCTGCATCTCCTACTGACAGACAGATTTCCCCAAGCTCCCATCAACCCACCAGAAAGACTCATTTGGGTATATGATCTATTAACTATGTAAGACCTGAGGCTAATATTTTCTTCTCTTAGTGGAAGCAGGGAACCCCCATCCTTGTCAGAGGTGCATCATTGCTTAGAACTGGTCTTTATTCTAGTACAGTGTGGTATCTGCTATGAGCCACTATCTCACAGCCTCTGCCTATATTCCAACTTATACATGCAGTTGATGCAGTTGTGCCACAGAATAAACCCTGCAGGAATCTACAGCTGTTGGAATGGGCAATCAAATGACCACACTAACATCATCTTTCTTTCATAACACTCATAAGCCTTCCTTTCTTCCTTAAAAATTACTAGTGTTAATAGCACAACGCAGGAGGCTTTTCCATCTGTCCTACTTACTTTGTAAAGTACCTTTGACTACTACTGAAGTAGAGTTAATAAGTATTTAACTATAAAGTGGTTACTACTAAATTAAATACTACACAGCTTAAAACAATCTTAGCTCCATAAACTGTCACAAGACAATGCAAGTTCTTTGCTGCTGCCATTAAGTGACAGCCTGAAAATTTCAGCTCACTGGGACCTCAGATTCCTAGCCCTTGTAGTTGTAGGGGAGGAAGTGAGCTTGAAAATATGCTTTGAGCAGACTTTGAGATTTAAAGGGACAGCAGAAAAAGCACATAAAAACCTAACCAAGGTTTAAAAAGAAACATCAGCATCTTTAAGACGCAGTCAGTATTTTGTGGGTTTGCGCTTGCGACCACCAGTCCTGCAGCACTGGTTCCTTTTGGTCAAGATGTAGCACATGCCTGGCGAAACAACCACGCAGCAAAAGGATAATCGAGGAAGGAGTTCTCACATCATCATCTTTCTCAAGTTAAGTTGTTAAACATGAGCACATTAGGGCAAAAATTTATTTCTTCTGCTAAATCTGAACACTATTCATCATTTACTGTTCCAGTTCTTGCTCTAAGTATGTGCCTAATTGCATTGTTCATTAATTCTCTCCCTCTTCAGGAAGGGAATGATGCACAGAGACTACCCAACAGCACTGCCGCATGGTCCAAGAGGTACTGAAGTGGCTGAGTCAGTCTAGTGCCTTCCCTCAGTCCCATGCACCTGAAATCCTTATCATTTCCAATGCTCTTTTTGATTTTAGTTTAAGAAACAAAAAGTCCTCAGAAATATGGTTTAAGCAAGATGTGTTGGGTTATCCTAGCGAAGTGGCTCAGAATTAAAACTAGTTTTCTAACTCTCCAACAACGCGGACTTGGTTTTGAAGTTGTACATTTAGCAGCGTAAGAACTGGAAAAGGTTCTTGTTAACCCGTCCTGCCCCACACCAAACCAAAGCAGTTATTCCTGTTCCTGAAAACCTGTACAAACAGTGATACTAAAAAAGCCTAAGGTTTTACTGTGTCAGAATGTCACTAAGGACTGCCAGCATCACATCACATATATATGTGTAACTGCTGCCAAAGTTATTCCCTGCACTGGAAGATAAGACACTTTCTGCCCTAATCTCTTCCAACAACATGGCAATAAGCAGTAGAGGAACAATTTGCTGACTGTGACAACTGACGCCTTCTTCCTCTCCAAGAGCACACCGAACTACCCATTTTACTTCCACAGTATGCAGGTAACTGAAAAAAAAGGACAGTCTTTCTCCCAAACACAACTTCTCTCTGTTAAGGAAAGTTTCCAGTGTTTCCCCTATCATTTCCTCTCTGTCCCAATACTGCAGCAAGCCTGAAAAGAAGTAGCAAGATAACCTTTTCTCCAAGTACCCAACAGCAAGCAATAATGTCCAGTAGATAGGACATCACAGCAGTAGAGATGTTTAACAGACTTAGTCAATCTTTGTTCTTTATCAGCTCCTACAGCCAGAAATGTAGCCTCTGTTGACATCAATTTACTGTAGAGACACAGCCTAGAGCTGTGCCCATCTTTGACCTTGTGTGGTATTTCAGGACAGCCTGCAATAGATTGGTTTAAGGCCTAAGTGCTTGTCTCCCTCTCCATCATCCTGCTAATGGTGAAACATACTCCGTACCACAAGAGACAGCAATACATTTATTACTTTGTGGACAACTCAGGATTCTTTTATTCAATTTTTGTCGTTCAACAATAGACACTGGTATCTTGTTCTTTAGAGCATAACTGCCCGTTGGGACAAGCAAAAAGAAAAAGCAACTCAAATGGTTATTTTTCACTGATGATCATGATTTCAGTTTGCTTTTGTCTAGAGTCTACAAGATCTCTGCATCATTTCCCCTCTTGTGTGGCTCTGCAGACATATTTATAATCTCAGCAACTCTTCCCTCACAACCATGTCCTTTGGCTAAGGGATACTGATAAAGATTTCAAGTCCAGTTAAACCTATTGTACTTTCACTCCCTCTAATACTAGTTTACCTGACAGCACATCTGGTGGAAGAGGAAAGTTAGCTCCCTTCCCAAAGGCTGCAGGCAGGCCAAGGAACAAGCACATTTCACCTCAGTGTTTTGGGCACAACAGACAACACAGCACCTACAGTTCTCCAGACCTTACCTCATCAGATCACACAAGATTAGAAAAACACAAGTTTGTAGCCTTTCAGGATGACAGGTCATCAATACAGAGGGTTTGGCAAAAGCTGCAAAAGGCCTGCATGTCCTGACTGACAGTATCATCACCATGCTCAGACTCTCTTGTTCTTACTGCACTAGGTAAGGTCTCATCTGTTCAGTCATCTCAGGACAGTGGTGTAACTCCTTTTTCACTCCTCTTCCGTCCCTCTGCCGGAGGACCCAGAAGCTCTTACACTACCCCACAGTGGGGGCAGAATCAGAAAGAAATGAGAGGCTGCACGCACTCATCGGACTGTTTCTTGGAGACCAAAAAGGCATGTGTACAAGCCTAGGTCAAGTCACAAGCTTTTTAAAGCTTACTGAAACAAGCCCCAGTTTGGCTGCAGAAGAAAATGCTGTGATCCTGTTCTCTGAGGCACCACAATCAATTATGTGCATTGTTTCATAGGGATACCACTTCTGGGCCTAGCAATGCAAAATTCCACGTCACTTCTAACTGCCATGAAATACCAGCTCCACAGATGAAAAACAAGCACAAAAACACCAGCCAGTGCATCCTGCCAGAAAATCCTGGTGAGCAAAATACAAGGGAGCACAGCCATTAGATAACACTGAAATGGCCCTCGAATAGGAGCAGTATTCAGTGTACTGTCTGAGGCTGAGTTCTTTAGCCCTGCTGAGAGGCAGAACACATCACCTCCAGCTTGGGGCTATCACATGGTTGCTGTGCCACCCCTGAGATCCAAGCCAGTATTTTGGCTGATTATCACAGTGCCATGCAGATTCCTGGCACCAGCTCAAGGTGACAGCATGCTCCATGGCATGGTGCAGACACACAATTAGAACTGCAAGCACAAAAAAGAGATAACTGGATTGATTATTTTTCGTCTGGTAAATGTTGTTTTTAATTATTTTTCCCCTCTATGACAGAAAACAATATTCTTTAATGTTCCAAGATGTCTTAGGACTCATTCCAATAATGGACACACAGTTAAACACTGCTAACTCAAGCTTAAAAGTCAGCCTTGGATAGATCCAAATCCAACTTGTGGTTTTCAGGGGAAGGAGAAGAATAACTACTGGATTCTCATCTAACTGGTGCTTTGTAAGTATCACAGATTTCCAGAAACCTTGCCTATAATTACGATCAAGAGTAAGATCAAGTATACAGCCTCATCTTCTTGCCTGCTTTTGTGCCTTGAGACGAGGGAGGACAAGAAGCAGACAATTTATGCAAAGGCACACGTAAGTTGGGAACAGACATTTCCATATGCTTTCCCTGTCCTGACCCTCTACAGCCCTCCCATCAACTTCTTTTCCCTCCTTCTTCCTCCCGTGTACTCGGAACACAGACAAGCAGTTTCTGTCACAGTCAGCAGCCACAGAGATGCAGTGCAGTGCACAAACAATTATTTAGGGTTTGGTCAAAAGCTAACCTGTGCATGCGAAGTCAAACACAAGTATGAGGTGAGCACAGATAGCTCTGCTTCCTCAACTCCCAAAGCTTTAGCCAAACATAACAAATTCAGCTCTAACTAGATCTTAAAAAAAAATATTAAACCCCCCCACACAAAGTAAGTAACACAACCTTAGATGATAGACTTTTTCCTCGCCCTCTTACATTCTCCCAGATTAACCTTTAAAGCTTTAGCCAGCCTAAGCAAGGTTGCTATTTATATATTACACACCATAGGTGTCTGTATAATAAATGAAAGAACAAAGAAACAGTGCTATAAATCCATGCAGCTCCTCCTGCAAGCTGTGGTGACAACACTTTTCCTTCCCAGTCTGTTTCCCCTTTTCCTTGGGCTCTTTTTCCAGAAGAGACTGGAATATAAACAAGCCATGGAACATGTTCTGGGGGTCAGAGTTCAGGTCATTTTCTTCTTGTGCTTTGACTTGCACAACTAAAAGGTTTCAGTCAACTTGAGCTACGCTTCCTGCAAGGAATAGAGCATCATGATTTTGAGTTGTTTTGCTTCTTCACCTCCTTTTAAAAAGCCAAGACCACAGAAATACTACACAATGATGGAAAAAAATATAAAATTATTAATAGAAAGATATGCAACCCAGTACTACATCAGTTACCCATTCACACCACTGTTCTTTGTCCACAAGTGCCTGCAGAGTCAGAGGATTGAGGTCAAACAAGCAAGCCTTCTTAGGTTTCCCAGAGAATAAAAATGGAAAAAAGTGGAAGGAGAAATGGCTGGAAAAAGACAAATTAGTCAGGTTTCAAAACAGTTCAGTTACAAACCATATCCGGCTCACCATTTCTTCCTCCAGGAACTATGATCAATCTAAACAAATAACGGTCCAACCAGAAAATTTGATCTGTATTTATTATATGCACATTCACTACAGCATTAAGTTCACCTTAAAACAAGGCACACTTTGTCTTCTAACAACGCCTAGGATATCCAAAACATCCTGGCTGATTTGGAGCTAGTGATTTAACCTCAGCTCTCACTAAAATAGCTTGAATTATAAAACTAAATCTACCAGTCAGTCAGGGGGAAAAAAAAGAACAAATCTGAACACTAGGTTAAAATAAATCCCCTCCAAAAAATCCAAGAAAACAAAACACACAAAAACCCACAACACCAAAGCCCACTCACAAGCAAAATTAGGGCTCTCAAGGGCTCAGGGAAAAACATGGTGGGGTTTTTGTTGCCATTTTTTTTCCCCCAAAGGATAACAGAGGGCTGATTTACTAGATTCACTACTAGCACCTGAAAAATTAAATACTCCCCATCTACACTAACAATAAATCCCAAATAGATCAGACTGTTTTCTCACTTCACTATAACAGTATAAATTCTGATCCATACTGGTGTCAGAATCTGTCCCTAAACAGAAACAGGTACTTTCTGTATGACTAGTTTTCACAGTAACATTTGTAAACCCCAGGCATGGTAAGTTTCAAATGCACTAGGACTGCCATCATCAGATGGCACAGCTTTTTACTGCCATTTCTATTGTCTGTATTTTACCATATTTTAAAAAGGAACACGTTACATTACACAGGTTTGTGTGGATTAAGAGGCCCAGAAGATAGGTGTGAACATGCACCTGGCCAGCATACAAAACTGAACAGTTAAATTTTCATTTAAATAACATGCCAAGCATGTCTGTAGTCAGAGCCCCAAACACAATATACTTCTTTATTTTTGCTGTGTTGCTCCCTGTCTTGCCTCAACTGCCAAAGGAAAAAAAAAATAAAAAAACCCACATACCACCACCCCCCCAAAAAAGCCCCAAACCAACAACCAAAAAAATCCCCTAAATCCCCAGCTGTTTGTGATGCAATTTACCCCAATAGCAAATTCTGCAAGTCAGTCTGCTGCAATCCATCTGTGCAGACGAGAGCTCTGAGATTCTCAAGAATGCAGCAAAACAAGTAAGTGAGAAGTGTAAAGCTAAATTAATTCAGGGAGGGAAGAAAATGGAGATAAGTGGTAGTAGCAGTTACCCCACACTACTACAAAATCTTGGAAGCTTCTCACAGCAGGGATCCTGCTAGCTCAGGAGAAATCTGCAGGACACCAGCAGTCTGAGCAGCTTCTGATAATGTTAATGCCTTACATTTCCCAGTGCTCTCAATGAATGCATTGACTTTGCCTTTGGATCATGAAAATCAGAACACAAAATTTCAGTGCAAACTACCACTAGAAAACTAATCCCAAACTGACAGTGCCAAACTGGAAAAGCTTGAATATTTTATTGTCATTTCCCTATTTTCACAAGCCTTCTTTATACACAGCTTTGTTTTCTTAGCACTAAAGCTCAAATACGTTATTTACAATAACAACAAAATCACCCATAAGAAAAGCTCTAATGAGCAGCTTCATAATAGTGGGAGTACTTTGTGGACATAAAATGTTCTAAAATGACATAAAACTCACAAAGAACTGTTGTACAGTTTGCATCAGACCCTGTATCTGATCCCCTAAAGGCTTTTAGTGCTTTGTTTTGTTTTCTTAAACGTGAAAGGAAAAACTACCAAATAGAATATCCAAACAGTGCATATTCTGGGGACTGAGAGCTACAAGATACACAGCACTGCAGAAAAATGTAGTCCTGTAGAACATTTAACACTGTGTAAAGTCCTGGCATCTCTGCTGAATGGGAAAGGTTACCAGTGAGTCTACACGCATAAAAAAAAGATAAATTGTTTGTAAGGTAGTGAGCTTCCCAAGTGGAACAAAGATCAAGGTGTTTCTGAGTTCAGCATTTAGGGTATCATCCGTAGTGTTTCCTTAAACAAAGCTGAAATCAAACCCATAACAAAAACAAAAAAAAAAATGAGCAGGCTAAACAATGCAAAACCAGAACTGGATTTCTTCACAGAGCAACTGTTAGTTGCTGTAACAGAATTCAGCTTCCTGTAGAAAAGTTTGCCCATGTTCATTTATGTACTTCTGTGTATTCAGAGCAATAAAATGATACTACAACAGCCTGTATTGCAGTGCAAACTTTCAATGGGTATCCATCTTACAGTGCAGTTCACAGCCCTGAATTATGCACTTCAGTTTTCTTACCTATGCAAGGGGAAACCTAATTATATCTGATGGTAATCTTCAATTACCATCTGTCCGGGAGGAAAGCTGCCTACATTAGTCACTATAGCGTGCTGGGAAAGCTCATGTGCTTTTCTCAGTGCTACACAGTGACACCCATATAGAGGACTTTCAGACCTCAATCCTCACTGAAGGTTAAACACAACCCCTCTCCTCCCCAAAACTGGAAACTGATGTATTGCTTCCTTTTTTTTTCTTTCTTTTTTTTTTTTTTTAAATTGAAAAGGACAGTCATGCCTAAAACTGAGGGAAGTCAAAGGTGCCTGTCACCCTACCCACGCATCCTCCTTCTCACAGCCATCCTGCTGGGGGTTGCCAAAATGCCTAGAAGCCCAGATGAGAGCAAGGAGACACAAGTGCAGCCAGGCAGGAAACTGAGGGCAGGCTGCAGACACGCAGCCTGGTCTCTGCTAGAGCAGTGGCCTCACACAGTACCTTCTGCATATCACAGCTCCCTCTGTCAGCTCGTTTTGCTCCTTTACAATCCAAGTCTGGTTTGCCATAGGTGAAACAGAGCTTCTGGTTTTGCTGTTCAATTCTGTTTCACCAGTCCTTAAATGCTACAGCAAAATGAAGAGGAGTTTCTTCATGACTGTACTATCTTTAAACAGATTAACCACCCTCCCCTACCTGATCTTTTCCGAGCATTGGATATGTTCAGGGCTGTACGTGAGTATCTCCTCTCATGACAAGAGAGTAGGAGCCCGGTAAGACAGGACTCACCTCCCTATGAGATCACAGCAGGGCAATGGATTTTGTGGCACAGATCTGCTCTCCCATAACCAAACTGGCCCAGGCTGTACCAGTGATAAAACAGAAAGTCTAGTATTTCCTTCAGCATAAAACTTGAAGTCCTCTAGAGGAAGATACACTGCACCTGCTGTGCTGCCTACTGAAACCTTTTCCTGCTCCTCTGACCACACCAAATGCAGCTCAGCCTCCAGCATCACCATGTCCTATCAGATTGCTATCCATGCCACAGATGATGCAGAACTCCATTAGAGCATGAAATGCCATACAGTAAAAGGCTTTTTGTTCTGTTCTAGCGCATGCGTTCCCAGCATGAAATGAGATTTACCCAACCATACCCTGTATGTGTACATGCATCCCCTTTCTTTCCTTCTCTATAGAACTTTTGAACCCCTTTGGCTGATTTCAGTCAAATGTGAGAGATTACGAACTTAATGTGTTTGAGACCTCCTCAAGTTTTGCAAAAATAAACACCCAGCTGGGTAGAACAAAGAAACTCTATAAATTCATTTTTCATTAAAGATCAGAAAGTACATACAACAAAAAGACATCAAAAATCTGGTTTTATTTTATCTTGCCACACAATTGTGTGGTAGAGTATTAGAAGAGCCTCTAGCCACTGAGAAAAAAAAAAAGTGCTTAAATTTTGAAATGCCTTGCACAAACATGAAAGCGTCCAAATTTCCCAAAAGAGTTGTATGAAGTTCAACATCTTGGATACCCTTTTCAACCATTTAACAGATAGTGTTAGCTGACTTCAGTCACTCAGCTTCAAAAAGTCACTTCAACACTAACCAGTATTTATTATAGGCAATGTTCTCTGTGAAAATCGAAGAATGAGATATTCCATTTCACTTTACATTTCTTTCTGCAAAGCTCGGAACAACACTTTCTATTTAGGTTAGAAATCTGTAACACAAAACCTACAGCTGGAGGCTAAGCCATCTAAGAACCAATGTCCCAAGCAGAAAACAAATTATAGTGTACCATTAGCACAGAAGAATGAAAATAACTATTCCATTCAAAATGCTTCAATGAAAATGAAGTAAAAGTATTTCCTTAGCATGTACTGCAAGAAAAGGCAGTCACTCTTGAGAAAGTGTACAAATGGTACGTACACTAATCAGCATTTTAATCATCTGGCTACTCAAAATCCAGTTTACACACCTGGCCTGTGCTCCACAGCACAAGGTGAGCAATGAAGGCACAAGAAACACTCCACTATGTCAGACCAGTGTCCATTTAGCCCAGTTCTGTCTCCGGCAGTGACAGCAGGAGATGATTATTCAGGGACAGCATTTCATGGCTATTTTGCGTTTCATTCCCCTTGTCCAAGCATACCCGCACATCTCAACTTTCTGAGAATGGAAAATTAAAACTGCCATAGGTGGTTATAAAACTGGGAGGGGGTGAAGGACAGGCTTATAGAGCACTCCAGCTTCTCAGCTGAGGCAAGTGTCACCCTGTGTTATTAAATACTGCAAAACATTTGGGCAAACTAAGATAGCCGTAGTTTTCTTTTAACAGTTTCCTGCAGGAGGGGGAAAAAAAAAAAATCAAACCCAGGCTTTTCCCAGATATAAAATGAGAAGGCAATACCTTGTCTACACAAAGGGCATGATCAAGACTAGCTACCACATGCCAGCAAGACTTGCGCACATTCAGCAATCTGGACAAATCCTAACTTGTTCCCCAGCTTCTCCAAGTGGATTTAATATTATGGCTCCATTTAATCTTGTGCAAATGTTGTGTTCAAACAAACCTTACAGCCTATCACCCATCTACACCACTAACCTCCTTCTGGTCTCAGTCCCACACAACGACTTCAGACTACCCGAAGCACTGCAGAGATAGAGATGATGTTTCCAGGGTGCTCAGATGTGACATTGGTAGATGATAGAGACTGGCAGGTTCCGTAACTTCAAAGAACCAGGAAATACCTATTTTAACTGGCAATGATGAACAAGGTTTCATTCACCAACAGCTCCTGGGCAGCAAATATATTCCTGTCTCTTCTCTGCAGTGAGAAAAACCCACAGGTTCCTCCCTTGCACTGTGCTTAGGTGCTTGTATGTCCCTGTTCTGAAATAGGTCATTTCCCTCACACACGTCATCGTGTACACAAAGAACTGTCAGCACAACCCATCTCCAAAAATTACCTGCCCAGGAGGGGGCTATGTTAACCTACAATTACATGAGAAAAATAAAAGAAAAACATATCATGACAAAAACACAACTTCAGTTTCTTTCTTACCGCGAGAAAGGGGCTTCTCCCCTCATCTCACATGTGATGCAATTTGTATTTTATACATACACACACATTCTATATTGACTATTAAACAGCCATCACATTTCCTCTGCCTGCCTCTGCTAGGGCTATGGGTAAGCTCATACCCCTCACACCATTCTCATTTCATAGCTGGCCTCAGGACTCTGTGAAGCAGGAAAAACAAGCAGTGTCTGGATACTGCTGGAATGCAAATGTCAGTCTGCAGATCCAGTCTAACAAAGAACTTTTCTGAGCTCTGCAGCAGATCTTTATTTTAGTGTTTATGACCTGCACTTGCAACAAGGGCTAAAACTATTCTTTTAGAAGTGAGTTGAAGAGTCTGTGGCAATCTCAGACTGCTAGCCTCACAAATAGAATTTCCTACTGGCTAGTGGCCCAAAAGGAAACAATACTGCAGCTTGGGAAATGGAAACTTGCACTGTAAATCAACAGATGTTAAGAGCTTCAGTGATCAAAACAGACCATCATTTCACTCCTACCTGCTCTTTAAACCAGTTCCTAGATTACTCCATCCTGGCCCTCCTAACAGGAGAGAAGATCAACTGGCTCTATAGGTTTTCCAGCCTTCCCTTCCCAGTCAGGGCAAGTGGAAGGTATTCCATTTTTTTACCTTGCTCTTCCTGGCTCCTCATTTACACTAGAATGTATAAAACAGCTCTGGCACACCATACTCCAGTTTTACTGCTGCTGCTAGGGTTGGGAGCAGAGGTAACTGACAGTTCCACACAAACTTTGGGTGTTATCCAAGGACACCCACAATTTGCTCACTCTGTGACAGTGTTGTAAAGGGTCTTCCTCGTGGGATACCAAGGCTTCACTTTTACCTTGGAGACCAAAGACTGACCGGCTTGGAAGGCTGAAAAGCCAATCCACCTGAGCAAAACAAACTTAAAAAGGACATGGTATTTTAGAATGATAGGTAAAGAACACAGCAAGAAGCACTGCTGCAGAGTATTTTACCACATTCTGTAACCACATTTTTTCAATCCATTTTTCAAAAGGTGGTGACACTGCATGCGACCCACACATTTCCTCTTGTTGCTTCAGAGCCCACACTAGCTAATACTGCCTATTGCTTTTCAACCTTTCTGTACAAAAATCAGCTACTGGTATTGGTGATTAATACACTGAACTGCAAAGTGAGAGCTGTTGAAAGGTGACTTATACAGAAAACAACTGCTTGCACATCCTGTTTTCCTCTAGACCTCAATATATATCAAACCAAGGAGAGCTGAGGTTTTAGGCTCTTCTGTAGAAGGATAATAAAAGAAAGATTTAATGCTTTAGGAAATTCACACAACAAATAATATATAAGAGTAGCTTTATTTTAATTTCCCTTGAAGGCTGTGAATAGGTACACAAGCAACCACATGTAACATAGCAAAAGTAGAAGAAACTGGATTAAAGGGGAAGTTTGGGGGGGCATGAATTTCTGCTACAAAGCTTCTGGTATTTTAGTAATTAGACAGTAGAAAATAAAGACTCTGAAGAAGGAAAAAATCCTGTACATTCAGTTACCCCATGAGTTAGTTACTCCGTATTATTTACTAGCTTATCTACAAAGCTAGAGAAATTAATGAATAAATTATTCAAATGAATGACAAATTACACTTCATATGCTTGAAAAACTAAACTCCTCCTCAACATACAATGCACACCTCAACTGATTTAGTTAAAACAGTGCAAACATCTGTAGGGAAAGTTGTCTGTAAAAAAAGATATTTCAAGAAGTCTTGAGCCCATTGCTAAAATGCATTTAACTAGGGAGCCACAACAGAGTACCTCACATCATATACAAAGCAAAAAACAACCTTTTGTGCTTCTAAGTAAAATAACCTTAATGTTAACATACAAAGACAAACAAAACAAGACCCTGTGCTACAGCTCAAGCTATACTGTGGAGGAACAAAAAAAGTAAAAAACCAAAAAAAAACTCCAAGCAAAACCAAGAGCCTTTCCTCAAAAGCCCCTTTGAGTCAATGGTGTAGACAACCTCATGAGGACTCATGGTGGTCTCACAAGTTTTATCTTCAAATGATCCATCATGATTGCATCCTCTTCCAGGCCAGTGTACTTGAATCAACACCCAGGAGCATACGAAGCAACATGCAAGAAGAAAACCACAAATCAGCCAAAGCAGGTTTATGTTAACTTTTCCAAACCTGTCTTGGAAAGACAAACCAAACTTTTACCAAGAGACACTAATCACAGCATGGTCAGAAACTAAAAAAGAGAACTAGCCTGAGATAAATGTGTTAATGGCACAAATAAGCTATCGTAATAGCTTCTATCCAAAAATGAACACCTAAGGAAGAAGGCAATCATCAAAAATCTTCTAAAATTGCCTCCACTTGTAAACTATCAAAGTCTTGAGCAGGAGGTAAAGGAGAAGCATCTCAAGCACTTCCTGCTGCCAAGGAGACCTGTCACCACGTCACCTGCTGTATTTCCCTCCTCAGTCAGGCAACTCCCCCATGTAATTGCTAAACCCATTATTTAGCAGCACACACAGTACATATCAACATAATGTCTTGTCCAACACCTTGGTCTAGCCAAAACACTGTAACTCACCTATTTCCGCATCTGTTTATAACTTAGGACTCAAGTACTGGTGATCTTTCTATCAGCTTTCAGGTTTTAGTGCCCCAACTGCAGCTCCCCTGCAGCTGCTCCCATGTCTACGTCCCCGACTGGCAACTGCTTCCACAGAGAACTCTTCCTCCTACCTTTGAAGAGGGAGTGACAAGGACACTGGGCAACTCATGAGCCTCAGGGCATGATTCATATATCCCGCAAGCAGGAGAAGTCTTTTAAAGCCAATACGACCCTCAGGGAGACCTGAGACTTAGCCACCTTTGATTCTGCTGCCTTAATAACAGCCATAAGCTTAAAGAGTAATTTAATGGACTGCTTCAGTTCAGCAGAGACAGATGAGCTAAAGAAGCAAGTACTTCATCAGGCTGGGGAAAAAAGGTAAGCAGATTTATGTAACTGAAATAAAAAACAGATACAGCTGGTGAAATCTTACATGTAAAAGGAAAGTTATTTTAGTTTCAGAAATATCACTTCTGAGACGTAGTCAGACAAGAGCATTACATGTCAATGCGTAGGAAACCCTGCTCCATGCACATTTCCTTTTCCTTCAACACCTCTCTGAATTTAGTTCTTTCAGTTCAGGAGTGACCAGTCTAGTACCATAGCACTCTCCACAACAGAAGTTCTACATATATATCTTTTCTCTAACATTTTCACACAGTTCAGCTAAATTACCAGGTTAAAACAAGTAATTTCATTCCATCACAAAGTTCATTCTTTTCTTAATGGTTCTGCAACCACATTCTTTTCTTAGTAGTTCTGCTATAGGAGAATAGCTCAGAAAAACGTGGGTGAAGTGAGAGACAAAAATTAAAGAAAACTGGATAGAAAGTTTCAGTTGGGTAACAACACAACAGATACGAATCTCAATAGACCAGCTGCTCATCTCCCCGGAAATTATCATTTGAGAAAGGACACCAGGACTGATCTCACGGCTTGCTCTAACTAAAACAGAAACACCACCCCCACTGCCACTGCCAAAAAATAATACAAACAGTTTAAAAAAAAAGAAAAAAAGAAAAAAAAAAAGCAGCGGACGTAAAACTTCCAGGGTTCGTGTCTTTCCTAAAATGCAAACAATGGATTTGCATAGCTTAAGGCAGAGTCTACTCACAGAGCCATTGTTCCTTCCCCGAGGCCTTCGGCATTTCCAAGGGGCAGTTCCCTTTCGGTACCCTTACTAAAAGCAATCCTTTATCCAAACCTGCCTGACCGGCAGCCACACCAAAACGATGGGATTACCCGACCCAAGCCATTTAGCAGAAGCCACGAATCTCCCCCGNACGCGGGCGGCTCGCCCCCCTCGCGCCCACCAGGAGCAGCCGGGAAAACTCGGGCGGCCACCCCCCGGAGCCGCCTACCTGTGTGCGGAGGCGCCCGGCCGCCCACCGGACCCTCCCGCGCTCCCCGCCGCCCGCCGGGGGCGATACCCGGCCCCGCATGCGGACCCGGGCAGCGCCTCAGCCCGGCCTCTCTCCCGGTCCCCAGCGCCGGCCGGCCGCCCGCCTGCGGCATTAGGCGCATCCAAGAGCCGCCGGGAAGGCGGGGGGCGGCGGCACTAAGGTTTCTGTCGGGTTCATCCCCACCGGGAACCGGCTCCCGGCTACGCCGCCGTGTTAAGATTTTTTTCCCGTAAAGTTCCCAGGAATCTCTGGGAAAGGTCTGGGACGTCTCATCTCACCAGCTCTCAAAACCGATTAAAATTGTGTTCTCTTCAAAGGAGGCTTGTAGAGGCAGGCTCCATCCCTCTGGAAATTCAGTTTAATTCCTTGAATGCTTTCGCCGAGGAATGTATTGAAATAGGCAGCTCTGCCTTTGAATGCGCGGTAATTTACACTGAATAACAATGTTGTTGGCAGCTGCTGCCATCAGCATTCACCTGAAGATTTTAAAATTGGAAGCATGCATACAGACTCTACATGAGGTTAAAGCTAGAAGCTTTCCCATCTGAAACGACGCAAGAAGCTCATGGAACGGTTAAGGAGGGGAAAGACCCCCGAGATCCATCGTGTCCAAAAGTGGAACATCTCCCGACAACCGTCAGATGTCCCGCTGCAGAGACGCCGACAAACTCGGGAGCAAGCACTTCCAGCGCACCCAGTCCTATAGGCTCAGGCGCCAGCCACGAGATCCTCTCAGCCTGTGCAAGGGTTTACAGAGCTATACTCGATGAAGCAGGGGTGTTCACTTACCGGTTGTCAACAGAGCAGCTTGTTGTATCTTTAAATCATCCCAGAGAAGAGGACAGAACTCGTCGCTTCTGCTTAGGGCCGCCCAGGCTGCTGCTGCAGCCTCTGGCAGCTCCAGCCCGGTTCTCGCATGGTGGTGCTTACGACAGGGTTCAAGAGGAGGGCTTGTTCAGCTGAGCTCCATCTACAAGAGAAAACGCAGGAACAAGCACGTTTCTTTGTTTGTTTAGACAGAAATGTTGTTTGGCTCGAGCCTGCTGAAATTCCTCCTCCATTTATACCAAAGCCTACCAGGGGGAGGAGAGACTCATGTGAAGAGAAATAAAGCGGTGCTACGTCTTCCCCTCAGTAGTGAGCCTATCTTTTCTTATCGACTTCTCTGCGTAGCCGCAAACACTCTTCTTCCTTCTTCTTCTCCTCCCCCCTCCCCGGCCCGGCGGCAGGAGTCTCTTCCCCGCCCCGACAGCCCGAGAGGGGGTGGGAGACCCGCGAACCGGGGGGCAGCGAACCACCCCCAGCCTCTAGGAATTACCATCTAATTAAGATATTAATCGTCACCGTGTGTGTGTGGAGGAGGGTTGGTGGCGTGAGCCAAGCAACCTGAACGTCCCTGCACTAACTTCAGGGGCAGGATTCCGGCTCCCCAAGTATCTTTGCCCCCTGCCATGAAACCCCAGGGAAAGCCTTCCGGGGGCAGAACTACCCCCTGAGGAGCTGCTGCGAGGAGCAAAATTAAGCCCCACCCAACGCAGGCGGGAGTCACTGGGCTCCTGCAAAATCTTCTCTCCGTATCCCAGCACCCAACCGTTTGGGGCTGGACCTTGATATTTCAAAAGAAAGTTATTAAATAATTCTGTCTCTGATAAAGAGGATGAAAAAATGAGTTTGTTTAGAATCCTGTGCTGCATCAATGCTGTATTTTGCCCAAAGGAGTGTATAATGCTAGAAGAAATCGGAGGAGTTGTTAATAATTCAGTTGTCCTCCCGTTTCTATCTTTATGATCCTGACCACTTCCAATCTGAAAATTGTCTACATGATGCTTCAGTGACCTCGCAGTATGTTTTTAGCATTGTATCAGAACAATATGCTTCCTTGGTTGGAAAAGCGGCTCTTGCTTTTTGATGGCCGTCACTGGGAATGACCAGAGGTGGATTCTGTTCTCAGCAGCTGTTTTCTACGGCTTGTGCGTACACGTAATAAAAATAACAGATTGAAAGCTGGGAAACTTTGTCTATTCTTCAGGGACTATCCCAGTCTTTAGCCTGCTGAGATGACTTTCAGTGTGTTCTGGGCTGGGAACCGAAGTTCAGTCCTCTGTAATTTGTCTTCCCTAGAGCTGAAAATACCTTAGTACTTTTCCCCCTCTCCCAAGAGGTTCCTCAGGTCTTCACCCTTCACATCCTGCCCTTTACAAAACCAAGCTTCTTCCAAGTATATAGCTAAATTATGTGCCTTCTAAAGTTACTTTATTTAACTCTGTTACATCTTTTTCCCATTAGCTGGCAGCTCTTCGGTCCTTACCCTTCAATTCACCTAGGTATCGTAGGCACACAACCAATTAAAAAAAAAAAGCATTAACGTTGCACAACAAAGGAGTCAGAATTAGGATATAGGGGAAGACTGATTTTGTGACTTCATGTCAGTCCCCTTGCTCATATGTTTCAGGACATTCTTAAATTATGTAGTCCAGTATTATTTTGTTCTAGCCTTGCTTTATTTTGCAAGGCCTTGTCTTTGTTTAGGATACAGGATATACTTTCAGGGTGTGCCAGATTTTGGCAGAACAAACTGTTGGGACTATTTACCACAGAAGAGAGTAGGAAACCTTGAGGAAATGGATGCAATTCCTGCCTCTGTTCCAGAGAGGATATATGTGCTGCAGCTGCATCTTTTGTGCATGAGTTCATGGGCATGAGCTTATTTCACACTGGCTAAGGTGGGTATTGGTAACAGTCCAGCAGGGATCTCTGGGCAGACTGAAGGGCACAGGAGGAAGAACACGAACGTGCTGTGGGCAGAACTGAGCCACGGCTCAGAGGCCAGCTCAGGTTACTGGTGCACCTCTGAAGCGAGCCAGACACGTGCAATGTTCATTCCTGTGGTGGTGCCATGTGGCGACTTAGAAGTCATTTGATTTTACAGCTGACTGCAAGTGCTTGTCAATTTTCTCGGAGTCTTGCATGAGGCATCTAACTCTAGGAAGAGCTGGGCATTCACAATTGCAGCCCAAAGGCCATAGGAGATACAGTTAATTCACAGTTTTATTCCCTTCCATTAAAGGCAGCGTGTGTAAGAAATATAAAGAATTGCGTCTAAGGTAGCTGAGTACACCTTTATCTGGAGTAAACTGCACAATATTGGTCAAGTAATGTAATAATCTAATCTGCAGTAATGTAATTTCACCTTGGTTTTCTCTGGCAATTGTAGCTGTCCCACACCAGCAACAGAAGTAAAGCTGGTGTTTGTTGTCATCTAAATACGTTGAACTAAATTCAAGGATTCAAATGGCAATTTGAACAATTAATATAGTGCAAAAAAAGTTTAGTTCCTAGTTGTTTTCCAAATAATCTGTACAAGCAAGAAGTTAGTAACTAATCTGCAACCCAATGAATTTGTTGGGCACAAAGTACAAGGAAAATATAAGGAATCATTGGGATATAGTCTATTGCAAACAAATTATTTGACAACAATAAGAATCTTTCAAAATGCTTTTGAAATGGATGACTAGCAAGAAGTCAAATGAATGCTCCTGCAAGCAAATACAATGCATGTGACCAAAAAGTCAACAGATTTGCTCTTTCAGTTGAAAATCAACACTCCTGAGACACAAACCTCTCTCCAAACCAAACATAAAACCCCATAAACCTTTAAATGTAAAGCAATAACTAAAATAAATCTGAATAAAATGTAGTCATATTTTAGTTCCAGGAGAAACCATGTACCTCCTGAGCCATTAGTAAACTAAGAAAATGTTGTGGCCTCTATCCCAGCTTGCAAAATCAGAGAAAAATAAAGAGGAAAATTACAGGAAATGGAAGGGAAAACTGTTGAATATGGGAAAATCAAAACTGGAGAGAACAAGGAATAAAGAGAATGGAAAGTTACAGCATCACAAAAGTGATTTCCCCATCAATCCAATAAGAAAGATGACTAATCAAGTTGCGTGTTGGCAATGCACCATATCTATCATACACTTCTGGTCTTAGAACTAAAATACAACAGAACTGTCACGCTTCATAATTTCTTTGGGAGATGAATGCATTTATAGAAATAGAGACTGTCACAACATCCTTGTGGGTCTCTTCCAACTCAGAATATTCTGTGATTCTGGGATCCCTTCTCCACCCATCTTCTAGCTTTACTGCCTACCATCACAGTCTGATCCTAATCTTTACGTCACACCATGAGAACTGCCCTGAGTCCCACACATGCCCAAATCTCTGCTATTGAGCTCCAAAACCTGTCTCAGCACAACTCTGTTTTGTACAGGTTCTCTCAGTCCCCTTGCCCAGGTGCTTGGGGCTGCCACCAGGTGCTCTTCTCTGCACTTACAGTTCCAGTTGCAGTAAGCACCAGTCCTTACGTAGCTTTAGTCACCAATCTGTGGTTGCATGATACTTCTTCCAGAGACTCTTTACCAGGAGACAACTTGCTGAAGCCTGTCCCATGAGCTTTAAAAAATGTGGTTAGTGGTTGTAGCACATCTCATCAGAACCCACAGTGTTTGTCACGAGCTCACAGCATGCAACCCCCACCTAGTCTGAGGTTACTTTTTCAAGACCTGGTCAACCAAAGAACTACATTAGGCTGTGACTGCTTTCTCAGTCCCCAGGGCTTGCCTTTTCTGGGAATTGCAGAGTGCTTTCTCCGCAGCACTCCTCTACTCAATCTGGGAGACAAGACACCAGCAAACAAAACATGATGGCAGAAAATGTCATGGAGGTAACCCAAGTGGGCTGAGACAGCCTCCCTTTATTTTTACTCCAGTAAAATGCAATCTGGAGTGGTGAGCCTATTAGGAAGTGCTATTTGCCAACCAAAGTGAAGCCCTTAATGCACGTGTTTATACATGAGCATCTACAAACCCATAAAGAACTACATTATCTAATAGGCACTAGGCATTCTTGTCCTTCATTAGGCTTGTGCAGAGGAAGAAATAGGTCAAAGCACACCCACTTGAAAAGCATTGCAAACAAAACAGTGGGAAGGAAAAGGGTTTGAAAAATTACAGAAAATATGTCCTGATCAGCTTGTGGTTTTCACCAGGTTGAGAGCAACATTAAACCTCGAGTTTCACACCACCAATTGTTCCCTTGTTTCCATTTAATTACACTGTCATATGGAACTCAAGTTCTCCACTTGTCCTTTCATCCTCCCAATGGATGTCAGTGTACTGTGTGACTCCACCTCTATCTGTATCCAAGGGTAACCCAAACTGAAGCTTCATAGCGCTGAAAGCAGCAAAGCAGGCAAGAGCTGCTGCTTCCTCCCCTGGCAGGAGACAAACCTCTCAAGATCCAGTTCTCCTACCCATCTGCCTAGGACATGGCAGTCTCCTCCCTATAGCTTGCAGGCATGCAGTGGACTGCTGTTCCCAGAGGATGTCAGCATCTGGCACAAGGGAAGTCTGGGAAAAGGAGAGAGGTGGGGGGGTGCAAGGGAGAGAGTAACCAGCTGAGGGGGGTGTCAGGGCGGTGGGAGACTCTTATTTGCAGTCTACTGCTAGGTCACAGCCCCAGTGGCAAATGCAGGAGGGCTCTGAGCTCAGAGAGAACAAGAAGTCCTTGATCCTGTGGCTCTGGGTCCTTACCCATTTGGCCTATGTGCTTGCATGACTGACATAAGCTGCTTCTGGAAGACTAAATACTTGCCCTTTTATGATTGCCCTGTCAGTCCTACAGTACTATGCCAGGACCCACTCTCCTTGTCTCCTTTCCAAGGAGAGGCCTGCATCTAAGATATCTTTGCCATTTAAAGCACAGCTTAATGCCCAGTTTCTTTCTCTGTGCATTTTATGAAAAAGACTTCCCTGTTGTTCCCACTGGCTCACCATAGCACAGCCTCTGATTCTGGCCTTCAGACTCCCAAGTTTTTGTCCTGTCTGCTGCTGGCTTCACCTGTACAGCCAAGTCATTATTACAAGTGCTCAGGCAGCTACTGGAGCTCTCAGATGTATAACCTTTCCACTTCAAACTTTTGGCCCACTTCTTTGGCCAGTGTTAACTGGCCTGGATTTCTTTACTGGTTTGCTGCCAAAGATCTGGGAACAGGTGCACAGTTTTTCTGCCAGGTACTCTTCAGACTGGGTCTTTACTTGAAAATATGATGTAGCAAGTCAGTATACAAAACAGGGCTATAAAAGCAATACAAATAGCTATGATTAGATTGCAGGGAGAAGGAGGGTGAGAAGCTAGGCAAGCCACTGTAAGTCAGAAATGTGTGGACAAACTGCTTAGAAGCCTTGTCATATGTGAACAGCAGGCTAATTTCAATGAGACACAGACACAGGGCAAGAAGAAGAGTGCTTTGCATACCTCTTACTTTTAAGACTTCAAGTTGTACTGAAAGTCTTGGATGTAGGCAAAATGCGGGAAAATTTTAAATGCATTTCTTTCCATAACTGACTTACCCGCTTGCAGCTCCTGCCAGGAAATGCCCATGGCTAGTGAGCAAATGGTCACTTGCCACAGGTGGGAAGAATCAGCAGTAACCCACACAAAACTGGGCTGGTGGCATGGGAGAAAGAATCCTCCCTTCACAGCACTCCAAGCTGAACTGAGCAATCCTATGGCAGAAAAGGCTGGCTTGGTCTCTGTAACCCAGGACAACAATAGCTCATGGATCAGACTTTCTTTTTTACTACTCTGCTCCTGTTCCAAATGGAAGCTAGGCCTCACCCATGTAGGTATGATCAATAGGCCAATAGCCAAGCCATGTGCAATCTTAGTACAATACTCCTTCTATTTGAATTTTTAGCCATATCATCCATGCAAGTGGAAAATATCAAGTGATTTTTGCAATTTATTAAAAGCCATCTGTCAGTTAACTCACCATCATTTAATTTATCACAAAATTCCCCATTGTATGGAAACAGGAAACTCCACTTCCAGCAGCCCAAGCCACCTGCTCACAGCCTCTGTTTTTTGAGGAGTGGTTGTTTCTGATTTGTACACATCACTGAAACCTGGCCTTTCTTGTCTGCAGCTAAAATATAATGGTGCAAGAAAAGGTCTGTCACTGAAATGTTATTATAGAAACACTACTGGGAATTGTGCCATGGCCAACTTTAACTTCCCAGATACTATTTTTTCCCAGACTATCTTTTCCCAGATACTACAAATGCTTCTAATAATAAACTTGGGCCCAGCTAGCCATGTGTGTGATAGCTGCCAGACTCCTTCTCAGCAGTCACTGAGACAAAAAGAGACAACCTCAAATTAGTAAGTAATGAAGACACTAAAAGAGAACTGGTCATAGAAAACTGCATTGGGCTGAGTAGTCAGCAACTGTTTCCATTTCCATGGACAGAACAACAAACACAAGCAAGGGACGAACTGTCAAATTGAGGAAACTCACTAGCAAATTTACCTGGACTGAAGAGCTGCAAGACTTGACTGTGGAGGGAAATTGGAATATATCTAGATCAAAGATACAAAAACTATCCCAATGGATATATTCCTGGCAAGAAAAAAATCTTATTGGGAAACACTTTAGAGCTGAATAAATGGGGAAAAAAACACTTCAGAGAGGTTCTTAGGAGTCAGAAATAGTAAACAATCCTGGTCAACAAAGATAGCTGTTGGGTAGAGACACATAGGATGAAGGCCGGTTTTGTCAAAAGTCAAATGAGCTGGAACATGCAAAAGATGATTGAAGTAAACAAGAAATAAATCTTCAACCACTCACAGAAAAAGAGAACATGCCTTAGATAGTACTTCCCTAGTAGAGGCAGGGAAGCAGTAATGCAAGTGGTACAAAACTCTGTGGTGCTTCCCCCAGAACACAGTGTATGATTTATGCTCTCACACTCAAGAAGAAAGCAGTTCTGGAGAAGATGCAGAGAAGGGTTACACAGAGCATGGACAGTCTGTCTTGTGAGAGCAGCTAAACAATGCTGGCAGGAGAACAAAGGAATACAAACTGACTGTGAATTTAACAAATTCCTTGCCATAGCAGAAACCTTCAGACTTGTTGGTACCCTTGCCATGGTTTCTGCCCCTCTGTCTGTTGCGCATTATCCTTGGATTCTTGGGCCTTTTCCTACAACCCTCGAGTTTGTTGTAAAGCACTTTAAAAGACCCTTAGCACAACATAAATTTGTGGGGTATGAAGTAAATGTTTTGTGGATGTTTTTGAACAACAAACTCACTTAGCAAAGTTGCATGGCCATGCCTCATAGGGTGGGATTCATCCCATAAAACTGGCGTCATTTGAAGCCAAATGCATTTCACCGTTCTCCTTCTTCCCTTAAAAGCATGGAAGGGCTAAGTCAGAATACTTACAAATACACAGGAAAAAAAAGAGCTTTTTGTAACTGGACAGTGCTCGTAGTAACCCAGCTGATATAATGCTGCAAACTCACACCTTCTCTTACAGAAATATAACAAGAATTAAGTAGCTTTCAGTTATATTCTCTTTCCCTGGCACAGCAGGTATTTGCATCATTACTTGTGCTTTTGAGCTGCTTGTTGAACTTTGTATGACCATGTGGAAGTATCTTATCTCTAGCAAGTACAAGTGAAGCCCAGCTGTCACTGCAACAGCAGCAGTAAAAACCAGGCACTGTCCTTCTATTATTCACAGCCAAAAGCAGAATCCACCTCTTTGCCTATTTTAACAAGCACTTTTTTTTTCTTATGAAGATTCTTTTTTGAGTTTGTTTAGTTTTGTTTCTTTTCTACTTTTCTGTTTTAGTAATTGGGAAGTTCAGTTTTCTTTTCACATTCTTTTGAATCTGCTCTGAACCAGAGCAGATTCTTGCCCTGCAGGCATATAGGAAGAAGGAACAGATAATTACAGAATTAAATTACTTGTGACATACAGCTTCACCTTGCCAGTTTATGCAGTTGTCCTATGAGCTAGACCAATTTGGGTAGCACAATATTTGGGATGGTCAGAAGTCTCTACTTAAATCAACTCTAATGTACATATGTGATAGTTATTTCAAAATAATTCCACCTAAATAAATAGCTCTGTTAAAGATTTCCCATTACAGTGCTTGGTAGGAGCTGCCAGGAATTAGCCTTGTACCCCCACAGCAAACAAAGGCAACCTTGGTGGAGTGTTGCCAGTAAGATTTGCTTAAATATATACTTAGAGCTGAACTGACAAACCAGAGAATGCTTTATAAGGTGAACATCTACCTTTAGGTAACAGAAAATTTGATCCAAAGTCAACAGTAAAGTCCACATGCCACAAGTAGATATGTTCTAGTAACTCTTATCGTGTTGAAGGCTCGTGATCATAAACATGACAATTACTCCTCTACTATTGTGCAACTGTTGCACGCAAGAAATCACAATCAGTGATTTACGATAGAGCATAACAGAGATAATGATAGAGAAATTTGAGAGCAGAATCTGAATCACTGATGCTGCAAGTCAAAAGGTCCACCTTATTGGAGAGAAGGATCCTGTGACCTTTGCAGAAGAGTCAAGTAGCACAGGATGCTAACAGTTGCAGAAGTTACACACCTTTCATTTTTTCACAGAAGCAGAGGTGGTCTTTGCAGAAGTCATACCAAAGATTAAAGACTTATTGTCAGAAAGAAGAGGACTCATAAGACTTTACCTTGTCCAGGCTGAGCTTTTTTGCCTTTACTCTTTCCTGTTTCCAGTTTTCTACTCCAACAGGCTGTTCTTCTTCTGTTTATCCAGTGCTGTATCTGCTTGTGAACAGTGTTTCAGCATGGTAGGTAACACAGCCTGCTTTCTGAACAGGTTTTCTTCCATCTAAAATGCCTGCAAAGTGGATGGATACTAAAATATACCAAATTAACTATCACTTGTTACTAGAATTTCCCTGATTATTTTAGATTATCTTAAGATTTATCAAAATGTCTTTCAGTGTTAAGAAGCTTCTGTAAAGTGAATGCAACTGAATTATGTCATGTGCCATTCTAAGTGGAAACTTTTTGCTTTTCACAAACAACAAAGGTGATTTGTTTGGCCTCTTCAAAACACATGCTCAGTCATGTCTTGAACCAAGACACCAAACTGCTCCCGCATAAATGATGATATACATCTTGATTTTTCAGGTCTTCAAGACCAGTAGGCAAAGGCAGAGGAAGAAGATAAGGCTATATGAAGGTAAAGAAAAAGGGTGACTTAAGAAAACCCCAAAATTGTTGAAAAGGGGTTGGTTTGGTTTTTTTTGAAACGGCACAGTTTTAGTTATTTTTTTTCAACAAACTTCACCTGCTTTTTGACAATAACTTCTGTCCATGTCCAAAGTGTCTGGAAAAAGAGAGTTTGGGCCAACACTGCAGTTCAGTTCAGACACATCGTGATTCAGATCAGTCTTCAGTTGCTGCGATCAGTGTGTCCTGTGGACAACTGTCAGCTGACTCTGAAAGCATTTCAGAGCTTAGGAATAAGAAGATCAGGACAAGCTGTAGCTGAAAAACTAAGGAAGGGGATCGGTTTAGTTTTAAGCTGGTACAGATGTGATGTCACTGTGAGACACCAAGAGACAGAAATTCCGTGAGAAAACTCGTATTTAGCTGCACCTGACTGCAGCCAGTCACTGCTGCCGGTGTTCCCTGGGATGTTCCTACTGTTATGTGGACTGCTTGCTTTTCCTCATCAACGGTTGTAGCTGTTAGTGAATTTTTAACGAATACATTTTAAATAAAAGTCAAGGGGCACTTTTCCCTTGGGATCCTGCTTGAACTCCTGCTGATTTATTCATTAAGATCCTCATAAATTCCACAGACAGACTCTGGGGAGTGTTTCCAGTGTCTTGGCCTGCCGTCAGCCTCTTCAGCAGATTTTGTTTTCTTTCAAAGTCAGGAATATTAGGAGCCCAACAGATCCTGGCAGCCCTTCAGGGAAGGAGTGTCCAGGATTTTCAGATTCCTTGCCCCCAGTAGTCTAGAAATCAAAGAATCTCAGATGCTCCCCTCCCTCTCCTGCCATCCCACTGCATGGGCTGAAGGGGAAGGAACAAACAAGCCCCAGATTATACGGCAAACCCAGAGGCTTTTGAAATTGGAAGACCACATTTTCTTAATCTTCCCCAGTCCTAATTTGTTTAAATCAGCAAGCCAATATTTTTCAGAATGCTGTTTTGTGGAGAGCTTAGCAATTATCTTTCATTGCAGTTTGGAATTAAAACAGAAATGTCCATTTTCAAAGTCATCTGCGATGGGAGTTGACTGTTCTCTCTCCCTGCCTCTGGTTTGGGAAGCATCAGAACTGTGTCTCTGGAAAGATGGACAGGCAAATACAAGTCCGAAGAAGAGGTAATTAATAATTGTCTGCAGATGTTTGAAGAGGAAAAGCCTCTTATTAATTTAAAATTTGATTTAAAAAAATATGCATTTCCAAAAACATTTGCCATGGGAATAGAAGATATTCAAAGGAAAAAAAACAATATTAAAACTACTCTCTCTCTTACAGTGAGAAAATCACGTGTGGAGATTTGCTAAACTATATCTAGTACGACCACTGGTACAGCTGGTTTCACCTTACTACTTTAGCACTTTTTTAGGGCTCAGTTTTATTGAGAATGTTGGCGATTCAATGTTTGGCTGTTGAACTGATTTGACTGAGCAAAACCAGCTTTTCCTAAACAACGGGGAAAAAAAAATATAAAACAACAACCAATCCATACCTTTGACTAGGAAAGAATTTCTTAAACTCATATACCATAAACTGGAATTCAACAGAGGTCTAATCAGATTAATTGCTCTACCAGCATCTTTAAGATAAAGTGTATCTACAGTCCTCAGAGGCAATAAAGAGACAGCCAAGCTGATTTAAATACTGAGCAAACAAACAAAATGCAGGCTTGACCATCCTGGTATTGGTCTGAAGCAATTCTACTCCTATGCATGTGTTTAAATTCTTTACTATGAACTTTAAGAAACCTTTTTTTTTCTTGCAAAGCAAAAAACTTAAGGATGAAAGATGCCCCACTTTGGAGTAAGCAAACACTTATTTGATCAGTATGTTTGATAGTTACGCCTGCAGAAAAGGAACAGACATTGCAATTACCAATGTAAAGAGAAATAAACCATCATTGGACTTTTCTTCCCCACTCTAGTTTATAAAGCAATTCTTATTGTTATTGGTTCTTCGTTTCAGCCAAAGAAGCTGCTTTTTTGACAAAACTGGTACAGGTTTCTTTGCAGGTTTCACCTATGCAGGATGGTGAGGCTCACACTTACCTGGGTTGATGGGTGTGCTTTATCAACTGTGGGGATAAAATGGCCATGATAGAGCAGTGTTAAAATGACAAAACAAAACAAACCCGAAATTTATTCATACATACAGTACAATTTTTCTGCTATTTATTTCTATGCCTGGAGGCTCAGCTGCATCTAATGGTTTATCTTGCTACATGTTTTGTTACAAAACACAGTATGGTCAATTGTCAATAACAAATCTGCCAAAAATTTATTATGTAGAAAGCAAAAGACCCAAACCCAATTATCAGAAGTAACAGTACAGTTTTAGACTAATGAAGAATGTTTGATAAGTTTGTCTGTTTGTCCTCTTCTTCTGTTGCCGACAAGCACATCTTGATTTTGTAAATTTGCTAATTTGTAATTAATTGCAGTAATTACTTGTAATTAATTGCAGCAATTTTGTAGGAAAACTTACAGGTGAATTTGCAGCATCTTGGTTCAAAATTCATTTTAATTGGCTCATATGAATGTAATCACTAAAAAAAAAACTAACAACAACAAACCGCCAAAACACCAAGGGAAGCAAGCTCAGTATTTAGTTAGAGTTTTGCTCAAAAATGCACCTTGACTGTTTAGAATACTGTAACATTCACAGAGATAGTTTAATTGGGATAGTATGAGAAATGTTTTGTGGTATGCAGGTAGGCATGGGTACTGCTGGAACGAGGAGGTGCCAAGTACAAAGAGGGAGTTCACCAGTGAAACTTGGAAACAGGAAAGGATATGACTCAGATTTTCAAGAGCTGCCAAACATCTGTAGAAAAGCATTGCTAGGGTGGCCTACCAAGCATTTGTCACACTCCCTAAAGTCCTGAGAAGGAAATCACTGAAATACACTGTTAATGTAAATAGTTACAAAACCAGTCCAAGTTTTCTGTGTTTGAGTAACTCAATGAGCGTAAAGTTGCACTAATGATCCCTACAAATGAAAACACCTTCAAAAAACAAGAGTGATTTGGTCTATGCCACGTGAGCCAGCTGGCTGCTAATACCAACAGTGAGAGTCCATAAACACCATCTCCAGAACACCAGCAGCTTTTAGAGTCCTTCTTGTCAGGTGTCCGCACAAACACCTCAAGAAAGGAGGGACTGCAATGAACTGAAAAGAAAAAATAAAAAAAGAAAGGCAGATAGTTTGTTTCTCTCTTGTAGCCCTGGTGCACTGGCTGGCCAGCACTGCGTGACAACTCAGGTATTTCTGTTTGAGCTTGGATCTCCCAGTAATGTCCACAGCAGATGGCTGATCAACACTACTGAATAGCCAAGCTTTAAAGGAACTAACGGAGGCAAAACTTAATAGTCCTGGGTATTAACATTCACCCGTGGAGCGGAAGCTCTGAACGTTTCCACCCAGGAAGTGGCCACCTTTAAGAAAGAGTTAAGTTATCTGGAAAAGCCTCAAGCTCTTCTTGATCTGTCTCATCTACTGGATCACGCTTTAGCTCTGTGTAATAAAACCACAAGACACAATCATGGGACAGTCAAACACACACTTAAGGAACCACACACATACACTCATTCCCTCTCCTCCCTCCCTTATGGCCATTTTGGGTTTTAACAGCTGGAATGACCCAAATTTCTTAGCAGTTGAGGAGAAGATCAACAGAAAAGTTTAGTAAAGCTATTCTAGATAGTCCACAAATGAAAAACTACACTCACTATGCACCAATTTGTTTAAATTTGTGATTTCTGTATTTACTCATACATGAGCTGCAATCTACCTTTTATCTTGGGCAACTATTTTCTGTGTGGATGCCTTTTCAGTAGTCTTGTTCTCTTTCATATTTTCTTGCCAAGCTCCCTCCTTTCTGTTCTGCACTAAAGCATGCCCATTCCTATACTTTAGTTTTTCTCCTCAAGTATCTTATCCTTCAGTATCCTCTTTTTTTTTCCTCCCTATGAGAAGAATAATACGTGCACAAATGGCTTCTCTCCTTCTTCAGCCTTCTTTTCACCATCCACATCCCTGATTTCTGTCCAACTCTTCAGCCACTTGGAAAGAGACTCCCCTGATCCCAGGATCTGCCCTCCAAAAAAGCCCATTGATACAAAAGAGAAAAATACCCTAAAGAATTCTGAAAATGCTTTTGTTGTATGGTACAGAATCTGTGAGCCTGATCTAAACCACTGAAAGCCTCCCGAAAGCCACTGAAACACTCTGAATTGGACTAAAAGTTAGGTTTTATAAAGGGGAACAAAATAAGAAGCCTTCTATAGACCAGCTCTTCTGTGATTCAGAAAGCAGAAAGCTTGGGTTGCTGCACCCCTCTGTAAACAGTTCTTGCTGGAAGGAGGATGTGGGGGTGGAGGAGGAAAAGGAAAAAGGAAAAGAAACTTATTTTGAGGTGGCTAGCTGTTCCCAAAGCCAATGACTGAGAAGATCTGTCTTTGCACAATTGTCCTAATCCATTGTTGGTTTTGCTGGCATTCTTTCCATTTTGATCATTGGAAGTTTCCTCAAGGCCTAAATGGAAAAAGATTATTTCTTTATGCATTTATTTACCTTCAGAATCTCAACAATGATCCTCATGCTCCATTGAAGAGAACAGCTGTCCAAGCTTTGTGTCTGCCCACTCACATTCTTTACTCTGACTTGGTTGTACTGATTTAGCTAAAGTAGACTGACAATCTGAAATTAAAATAACAACAGATAATAGACTGAATTAGCTTCAACTATTTATGACTTAGGAAAAATGCCCACAAACAGTACATGCACTGATTAAAATAAATTGACTGAGTCAAACTAATGCAACTGTCTTGATCATCTTCCTCTTGGTTTCTCAATCCTGCATTATTTAAGAAGGGCCATGACACAGGCTTTTTCCTGGAAAAATACAGATAAAACAATTGCCTCAGAAGACTTTTCTAATTAGAGTGCACGTGGTAATCATCTGAAAAAAATCACAAGGTGGAATGAAAGGAGATAGAAGGCATAAAAACTGTTATACTTAAAGCCTAACACTGCTTGGTAAAGCCTGCTTTTGTGTCATTTCATTGATTGGGATTATGCACTTGCTGCACTATGTCAGCCAGACTGCTGGTGAAAATATTTAATGATGTTTCCTTCAGATCTAGGCACTTTCCAGTCTGTCTGCATCAATAAAAGCTGGACAATGGCAGAGCTAGAAGGACAACTAGGTGAGTTTAACGTGTCTGGGTTAAAGTAGTTTTCTAATTGAGACCTCATGATATTACAATAAACACACATGCAACAAAAATAAATACACAGTTCTACACAGTTTCTCTATCACGCCTTGTGGTTTCACATGTTGCCATATATTATGCCATGGCCACATGCATGCAGAACATACCAAAAAGCCTGGGTTGGTGTACACTAATGAGATACCCGATCTGGTAGGAGAGTAGAAAGAACCGAGCGAACAGAGGTGGGCTGAAGGAAAAACACAGCAATAGGAAGAGACACAGCAAAGGAAGAAAAATATGATAAGAGGAAAATGTGCATGAACTTGAGATGTATTAGAAGAACAAGACTGAATTAGGAGAAGAAAACAGTAAGATACTCCAGAATTTCTTCAATAATAATACTTGAATGACTATAAAAATAATAAACACACCACCCAAATGATTACTAGAGCTGGAACTGTCAGTCCAATTTGCAGACCTACACAACTCAGTTTTCACTTGTGAAAACTTTACCTGGGGTACAGGCTGCTTTCTGCTGGCATTAGAAACATCATGGCTACCTGGTGCTTACTATTGCAGGGAACAGATTATGCCACCTGGGCTCCACAGCACTGCAGATTGCTAATGTGACCTGATGTTATACAACAATGCATGGGCCAAGATTAGGGTGTGTTTTGGAGCATACACATCCCCAGGCTTAGACCTGAATTCAACTGTGCAAAAGAGAGAACTGAGCCCTACATATCTGAACACTTGCAGACACAGCCACAGACTGGTTACGAAATAGCCACACAGGCTCAAGAATGAAACAACCATCCCTCTCTCTCTTTGCTGCCTCGCACATGTTCTGTAGGCATGAATAAACTGTGAAAAGTGGCCAGAACATCTTACATGCTAATCCTTGCCTTGCTGGGGGCTCTGGTGTGACCTCAAGAAAGTTATGTCTGATGTAACTCTGATTTCAAGTTTCCCCATCCTTAAAACTGTAGCCTTCTCTATCTTGTTAGCAGTTTTTCTAATTGCTGTTGCTTTCCTTTTGTTCATAAGAAATGAAAGCAATTTAGATTCTTTAACATACCCTTCAAAAAACCCCTGCCTCAAAACCCCACACCCAAACCCCAAAACTAAGGGGGATCTTAAGACAGGTTAAGACAGCCATCAGGCCAGTGTCACTTGGGTTGGCTACAGTAGTTGAAGTTTATAGACAAGATCATAGTTGAACAAAAGAGTCTTATCCCAAGTTCTATCTGGAACTGCTGTCTTCACTGTTATTTCAGGTAAATGCCAATGTAAGTAGATCACATGCCACCTTCTGATGTACAAATGTATGTTTTAGCTTTTGGACAATGATAAAATAGTGATGTATGCATACAACTTTAACTTCTATATGGAGAAGTAAGGTATATTAGTCCAATTAATTTAGTATCTTCTGATTTGGTTAACCTGCATACTGGAGAATGGAAACAAAGCATAGATACAGTCAAGATACTCTTTCCCTGTAAATGTGAGGCTCACATGGCGCCAAGCCCTGACCTTGAACTCAGGACTTAGGTGCTTTGGAGTATGTGGCCATTGGCATGACTGGTTGTAGACCTGCTGGGAGGTCCACATGTGCTGCCTGCCAGTTGTCTCCGCAAGGCTCAGTGGAGAAGAAATGCTGACAGAGGTTTTGCATTTTATCACTTAGATATGTGTGGCTTCTAGGCTACAGAAGGCCACCAAGGAGATTTTTGAACCAATTCATTCAGACCCCATTTTTACTATCATGAATGTTGCTGCTCACAGAGGATGAGCCATCAAGAGTAGATTAAAAAGAGGATGGTTATACACTGTACTTCCTTATGGTTCTCAGCAACATTCACTTTTAATCTTTTAGAGTCATGAGAGTGCCTGAATCATGGCTGGTATTTTGCAAGTGCTGCTTTGACACACATGTGGCCCTGCAAAGAAACCTGGGCGTTTCCTTAAGGAAGCATTCATCTGCTCAAAAGCACACTGCTCTAAGAGGTGTTTTATCCCCACGTCCTGCAAAATGTGATCTCCCTATGGCTATAGAGAAGACTCATCATTCCTTGAGATTACAGCAACAAGAGGGTCCATTCATATTCTTGGGAAGAATTACTAGAAATACCATCTTTCACTGGTGCTGAAAAGCAATTTAAGAGGACAATAATGCTACTCCACATTGCTAAACGGTGTAATAGCCACTCTTCTGTCTGAAGGCTAACTCATGCAATCACATGACTACACATAACTTTCAGCTGCCTTGATAAAAGTAGTCTTTCATCAGCCTGATTAAAGATGTAAAGCTGAAGACTCTGACCCCCCAGGCAAGATGGCAAATAGAGAAGAACCCTAAGTTATTATGTATTTTAAATAAATCTTGTGACTTTGGGTGACCTTTGAATGATCTTTGAATGGATGGCTTGGGCAATGTTGCATCTCCTAACCACTCCTTAAACTCTGCTGATCATCTCAGTGCCCAAGTATAGATTTTACAGGCAATCTCATTTTAAGAGAATTGTGTGGAAAAGACTGTACCTTCCAGGGTATTTGCATCGGACCTGGTAGTAGGAGGCCTCATTTCCAATTGCACACTGCAAAATTGTAATTGCCATTTGAGCACATGAAACAACAGACACTGCATCAAGTATCTTCCTTCCATCCCATTGTTTTTATTTTACTTTGTGGGGAAGTGCTGTGTATAGAACTGAGTAACTACTGCAATGGATGGCCTGCTGCTCAAATAATGAAGGCTGAGGTCTAGGGACTCTGGATTTCTACATTCAGCTCTGCAAGATTTGAAAACTATGAACTCAGAAGCAGCCAAACCATATTCCTTAGTTACAACTACTGTTAATATCTAGTGTATTGCATAGCTTATAAGACACTTGGATCCAGGCCCCTATAATATTACACACTGCATAAATGCAGAACAGGAAGCCTGGCTCAGTCCTCAGGGTGCTTACCGCTAAATGACTTGAACAGTCATTCTTGGATACTCAGCTGGCAACACATTCTGCCAGCTTTCAGAAGTCCCAAGGGGAAGTAGCTCTCAGCAATAAGAACCAGGGCTGCAGGTCCTTAGCATCTTTCAGTATGAGACTTACGAAGTGAACACATTCTAAGATCCCATGGCCAGTGGTTTTGGTTGGCAATAATTTTTTAAAGACGTATGGTCTGACAACATGAATCCAAGTTGTTTTAACAGAGCCTAGGAAATGTCCCAGATATTGAAGCTTGCAGCATTAGCAAACATTCTGAAAATGTTGGTAGTTGTCCTTGTACTCATCAGAATATAATGTGCAGCAGAATTCACCTACATTCTCCAAAGGGTTCATTAATCACTACTCAGTCTTTACAGTTAATACGATTGGACCAACATGCCTGAAGAACACTAATAAAAAAAATACGAATGACCAATTTCTTCTCAGCGAAGCACCCCATATACCATCCAGGCTGTTATAATGAAACAACAACAAACATGAAAAACACAACAAACAAACCAGAAAAGCAGATGAGTCCCAAACTGCTGCTACTTATTTTCATGCCAGCACTAAGCAGTGCAACCATATGCTAAAAGTTGGGGGGTGTAGGCTTCTTAACAAACCCGCACAACATAATGTAAGAAGCAGAGAGTATCATGACAGAGTCACTTCTTAATGGGAAGATAGGTGATTACCACAATTTTCAAACGGCTATAATGTACATTACAAACCCTGCAAAAAAAAAAAAGTTTGGGCTCCACTCTCCCTGGAACCTGCCATGCTAAGTCTGAAACCTACTGGAGGCTTTGGATTCAGTTGTTGAATTTGTGTTCTTTTCCTTTTTCTTTCTTTCATTTTGGAATCCAAGCCTATCTGAGATTGTGTTGTGATTGTTGAAATTTTGTTTCACTTTTGGTCTGTACCCAGAAAAGAGGTGAGCATTTCTTGTTCCAGTGCTGGGTATTTTCCTTCTGATTACCATGAAGCTAATTATTCAGCAGGTTTAGCCTCAGATATCCCATGCATTCAACTATTTATGCATTTTAATCCCTCACATTACAATGCCAACACAACACTGTTTGCAGCACAGGCACTTTAAATGGCTGTTTCTGCAGTTGATGCTCCTTCACAGGTGCTCAGCAAACATGGTAGGTGAAGAACTGGAGTTTACATGATGACTTGCCAGAGAGCCTTTGAAAGGTATCTTTTTCAGTAGACATACATGACTTGCTTTTGTATAGTTTGAGTTAAGCATTCAAGGTTTTGAAAACAGAGCAAAATAATTCCTCTGTGAAATTAGCTGAATATGCTGTCACTCGGCCACATACATTTTTGACAATAATCAGTCAGAAACCTCAATTTGCTTCTCTCTCAATGCTACTGCCTTGCCCCTTCTCCTAACACTAATGAGTTATCCTGTGGTATTGTTTTAACAAAAGGTCAAGTTGGTCTTCAAAAGGAAAAAAAAATGTCACTAGGTATATGGTTAACAAGAAGAATATATATTATGGTTTCCTTTCATGAAAGTAACGAGTGATTTATAATATAAAAGGAAGAGAAACTTATATTTAGAAAGCAGTGCTGCTATTTTTTTAAGCAACTTTAATGTTGCCAGCAACATTTTCTTGAATACACGCCTGGCTTCCTCTCAAAAATGTGTGGTGGGTTTGACAAGCTTCATTCCTACAAAGCTTTCCAGCACCTATATCTACCTTTTTCACAAGAGAGGCAGAGTGTACATTGCTCCTCCACATATTTGATCTGTCACCTTCCTTCTAGCTTCAGCATTCTTTCAAACCCTTTCATCTAAACAGAGCTGTAAAAAAGAATAAAAATAGCAACGTAGATGCTGTCTCATGGTTATGTTCAGCAAAACTTGAGCACCAAGTGTAAAATGTGTCCTGTTTGTCATTTGTGGTTGCAATTATGCATGTGATCCAGGATATGGCTTCTAGTATATCTGGTGCAAATTCGACAGCTTGTATAGGTCTTCCTTGTAAGGTAAGACATGCAGCTGCAGGTGAGCCACAGCGGCAGATGAGCCCCAGCTGCAGACATAAATATCCCTCAGACCCAGAAAAAGCAAGAAAGATAAGCATGAAAGCAACTCTGAGGTCAACACTTCTTCCTCTCCACCCTTTCCTGCCGCTCCAAAAAAGTGCAACTTTCTGATATGAATGACTAAAGAGTTTTTCAGCCACTCCATTTTTGACAGAAAATAAGGCTGATTCTGTGATGTTCATGCCTGAATTAGTATATTTCTGTAGTGGGAGGCACCAGCAAAGTACAGCACCATCCATGAAGACTTCTTAGCATCGGTGCCAAACAGTGTGGCAATAAAATACTGGTAGCAGCTTTATGTAACTACATCACGTTTTGTTTACATCATCATAACATCAATGGACCTGAATGGGGTAAGCACTGTGAAAAATCTGGAGACTGAAGCTCAGACTCCTCTTATTTTAAAATAATAGCCAATAAAGCAACATCTCTACAACTTTGGTATTCTCTAAGATGTGCATTTTGGGTAAGATACAGCTGGAATTTCTAAATTAACTTCTAGCTGATCTTAAGGACAGTTCTTCAATAAAGCCAGAGGAAGAGAATACAAATAGAGTGGTAAAACACAAATGTGTTACTAAATATATCATTGGTGGTTTTATCTCTAGCAGAAACAACTGGAGAATTGCCTAGAAGGGATGAGAATGTCAGACACTTCTCTGTTGACCCCAGAAAGCAGCCATGTGGGACAGAGAGAATCACAAAATCATGGAATGGTTTGGGTTGGAAGGGACCTTAAAGGTCATCTACTTCCAAAATCCCTGCCATGGGCAGGGACACCTTCCACTAGACCAGGTTGCTCAAAGCCAGGAATCAGGCATCCACATCTTCTCTGGGCAACCCATTCCACTGTGTCCAAAAGAAGGAAAATGTGTCAAAATCAACATGTCTGATGTAAGATGAAAATTTTCTAGTATCAACTAACTAAATAAAGAGTTTATAATTTGTCCTTTTCCCTAGTGGGGAGCTTATACCCATGCCAGTAGCCTAGTATAACAACTGTATCAAAAATGGCCAAAAGCTCACTCTCTAAACACAAATGGGAATTCACCTTGACAATTAAATAAAGTATTGAGTTCCATGAAATTCATGCCTCAAAGCCTCAAAGGAGGCTTGACATATATTCAAGACCTTACAATTCTCCAATTCTCTCTACTTGGAATTCCTTGTATAGTCAAGGATTTAGTTTACAAAAGTATGAACACCTTCTCACGGTAAATTCAACAAAACAAGCAATCTTTGAACTCTGGCCTTGGTTGTATCAGAGTGTATCTGAAACAACCCTGCTGTATTCTGCAAGTTACTTCCAACCAACAGAAAAAATAGAAGCCAGGCTCTGGAGCTCAGGACCCAGCCTGAGCTGGAAATGAGACAGATAAATACGTTTAGGTCAAAAGAACAGCTCAATATACTGACAATTCAATCATCTTCACTTCCTTGAATTGTCATCAGGCATCAAATGGTGCTTATTTTAGTACCAGAATGGATTCTGTAAGACACTTAGGAGAAACTGCCCTTTTAATTTTTTTTATTTTGAAAGTTATAGTCCATATTGACAGGCCATTTTGCTCCTGCAGAAGCATAGAGCAGGAGCATTGCTTTTATTGTGAACCTTCTGTTTTTTCTTTCTGGCAAGCATCCTAGATTTTGTAATTTAATATTCCTGCCAAAAGCACTGGAAACATTTGAGAGGATCCTCATGGGATTAAGGACAAACTGTGGATTACATTCCTGGCATTGGACTACACTGGAAGCCATAATTTTTCTTGCTATCCCTGAATATTTGTGAGCTAACCAAATAAGAGCACAGCAGAATTAAGAATAATTTGATGTTGTTTTACTCTTTCTTCTCAAATCATCCCAGGATCTAATGCACTTCTGCTCTTAGTCTAGGGAGTGTGTTTAGGTCAAGCAGACGTGCTTATACTGATTAACCTTGCATATTAACAAAGTGAGAGCAGTTGTAATGTGGCTGAGGACATGACTTTCACTTTTTTTTCTGCACGCTAGAAAATGTGTACTCAGCCGTGAATCCTGCTCCTGCTTCTCAGATGTTGGGGGTCAGTGACTTAAGGACAGCCACAATGAATCAGACCAAACCTATAAAAAGCCAGGCTCCTTCCTCTGACAGTGGCCAGTAATGGGTATTTTGGGAAAGAGTACAAAAAAATGAGGCAAGACTGACTCTTCTTCTAATACACTCTAGTGAGATCTGCTAATTCGCTATTCAGGGACAGCCAGAGCCAGAAGCTCGTTTTGCATCTGTGCATTTAAAAGCCTTTCTGTGATTTTCTTAGTTCCTTTTCCGAGCTCATTTGCACCGCTGGTCTCTGTAACAGCCTGCGCCTCTCAGTCTCAGTTTATTTCAACTGTGCTGTGTAAAAAGAACTGGCCTTTGCTTGCTTTAAGCCTGCTCCCGGTAATTTCCGTAGGCACTCTGACTTCTTGTTCCGTGATAGAATAATCCCCTCCCTAATCACCCACAGACCATATGCTGAATACCAGGTCAGCAGCAGCAGAACCACAATCACCAGTGTGTGTCCCAGAATCCTCTGTGGGGCAGGGGCTCGATTTACAAGTACGAAAGGAGATACAGAGACAAAACAAAGAGCATAAAGATAAAACATACGTTTTATCTTTTGCCATCACCATACCCGCAATACAGAGAAAACTTTCAGAAAAAAATCGCTCTGAATCTCAACAGTTTCTAAACTCACTAAATAACAACTAAACTCTTCAGGGATCCAGTAGGTCTCCCTTGCAGAATAAGACCAGGGTTTTGTACTTCAAACAAAGAAACTGCTCGAAATAATGAGTGGCAGCTGTTCAAGTTCACCTTCCAGTACTTCCAGAAGGGCTGGAAAAACATGCAAGTGGAAAACATTTTTCAAGATCCAAAGACCTCAGCATTAAACAAGTCAATCAAATATATCAAACTGTTCAATGCAAGCTGTAACCCGCTACCTGAGTTGATGGAGAACTTGTCAAAAATTACATGAGAAAGTATACAGTAAGCATTAAAACATACAGAACTGTGAACTGTTAAGTAATTTGTCTTTTACAAGGGTAAGTGAAATAACTAAGCTTCAGATAACACTGACTTCAAATTAGCAAGAAATCAGTCAGTTTAAAAATTACAAGAATTAAAGAACCTTGCCTATTTTCTATATTGTAAAATTATTCTTCAAGAAAGGTGTCTGCTCTCTAAAATGCTCATGCTGTCATGAAGCCTTCGAAGTCATGCAGTAAATAATATCACTATAATCCTGTGACAAAACTGCCATGGAAATATAACGGGAATGAGTCAATATGTTTTAGAACAGTATCTTCCACAATTCCACAGTCTAATAGAGAGTATTAACACTGATATCTGGTTTGAATTACCTAGAGAAATGTTACAGCACTATTAAAAATAACTCACTTTTCTGTTACATTGGACAGTTCAAACAATGCTCCACAAATTTACAGAACTTGATGTGCAGTTCTGAGATAGCTTAATATTGTATGTCAAATATCTCCTCTTATAGCTAAATATAACAAAACAGATCACAGTGATAGAGAAGGGTCACACTGATACCAGGGTGAGGCAATGGAACAACTATTCAGCTAGTGCATCATGCCTGTACCCTCCACTTTCCACAATTAACAGATTAAGCCCTTGACCTGTTTGATAGAGACTGTAAAAGCTAATGGATTAAAGTCCACTTTAAAATCTAATTTTTTACTGTGCAACTCATCTTTATAACCTAAGAGACAGCCTACCTTAAGAGTCAACAGAAGCAGGTAGGACCCCATGTCCCATGGTTTTCACATGGCCCCTTCATTTAAAAGTAAAATCATCCTCTTACTTCTTCCTTTGATAGGTGAAAAGAGAATTTCTCCAAGGCCTCTTATTAAGAAATTTAGAGGGAGAAATTCTGTTTTTCCAGCAAGCAGGCACCATGCTCCTGCGACAGGTCATATCCTACATTAGTGGAGAATGAGGAAGTCCACAAGAAAGAAAAAGTTTGAAACTTGTGGGAGAGGAAAAGTTGCAGAAGTGTTACACACAAATGAGTAGAAAACAGCTCTCTCATGAAAAGTAGTCTCAGGACAACAACTGTAAGGACTTGTGTTACCTGAAGACACGGCACCCTTGGGGAAAACCAGTGATGAGCATGTGACAGTCTAGCCACGGGTTTTCAAGGCAGTTTTGAAGAACAGAGGAAGGAAGGCATCAGGACAGGGCTCTGGATTTATTACAGTGAAAAAGAATGAAACAGAAGAAGTACCCAGAAGGGGAAGATAATGCAGTGCTAAGATCCAGTATTGTCTAGTACGGGAACAGACTGCTGGTCTGAAACTTTCCCAGGTCTCGACTTAGGCACAATCACAGAGTATCCCTGAGAATTCAGTTTTACCCATGGGAATTGTAAGATTAGCAGAAGCATGAAGCATAAACAATAGAAGGAGAAAACAGCAACATATCGTACCTGCTATTTTTCTGAGTGCCTGTAGGCTTAGGTTATAGCTAGCCAATGGTGGTATATTGCAGTTAAATAATAGCCAGTGAATCTATTGTAGTCATTTAGCAGCCAATGAGTATGTAACGTGAATGATAACACACAAAAGTGTATAAAAGACACTGTCTCTTTGAATAAACTCGCTTTTTTGCCCTTACCTCAAGCATTGTCTATGTGTGTCGCGGCCATCCCAACAGCGACATCTAGGACACTCCATTTCATTTAAAAGCTGAAAAGACAATGAAATCCCACAGAACTCATGACAAGGCATGCCCTGGCAAGAAGGCCAGTTTTTATAAATAGACAAAAAAGGGAAGTCTAATGCTGAGACGGTGCAGCTGCCCTACAACATCCTACACCTTATCAGCATTTTTGAGATCTCTGCTAGGGAGTTGTACAGAGTAAGTTTTTGACAGGCTCTAGTATCAGTTAGAATTTGACTCAATGGTTTTCAATACACTGACTCAAATCCATTTCAATCCTTGTAACCCACACTACCCAAGAGGGCTCCCTTGCAAGGAGTTCAGCCCACTTTGGAAAACTAATTTTTAAAAAACATTATTAGTGTCCAAACAAACTGTCCCAACCTTTCCCCAGAAGATTCTGCTCTCTGCCTGTGCTTCGGCTCTCCTCAAAGTACCCCCATCCGTAGGAGCCTTGTTCCCTTCTCCACTCTAGCCCAGTCCCCAGCACGTCTTCCTAGACTTGTCTCTTGCAGTCCTCAGGCTCATCTCTGGCATATTTCTGCTTTGGTGACATTGCCCTGTCCACAGACCTAAACCAATGTGAGGTGCAAGATTAAGAAATTCAGGCAATGAAGGAAGTGAAAGTTGTGATTCAAAAGGTGGTGATTCACTTTAGGCAAGACTGCAATCTGAGTGCTGCCAAGACTTTTACCAACTGGCCTTTTAAAGTGCTCCTTTTCAAACCAGACACAAGAACAGGCAGTAATAAAACACTGTTCTTTGTGTTTTAGAGTTTTGAGAGAAGAAAAACTGCTGAAGGGAGTGAGTTCATTTAGAAACCCACTAGCCTGCTGAGAAGTTTCAGGTTGAGAAACACATGCATTTTCATGGGTAAGCAATGTGTTCCTGACACATCCTTTGCATGAGGCGACAGTGGTCACCATACAAGGAGTTAAAGGGTTATGATTCTCTGCCCTGGTGCAGAGATGGGCCTAATGGCTTGGAAAGGAAAAACTCTTCATTGTCTCTTCAGATATTCAAGAATAAGGAGCCATCAATGATGCTAAGAGAAGCTGTGTTCTAGGCAAGCCCTACAGACCACAATGCTGCTTGCCTGAGGATTTTCTCGGTGCAGAAAATTCTCAAGAGAGACTGAACAAGCATTTAGAAGAGAGACTTGCTGACAGCCACTAACTAGATCAATCACACCAGGTTCAGGAAATCCCTAAAGTGAAAACACACATAGTCTGGGAACATATCTGGCTGAAGTATTGTGCCTTATTCTTCTGCTTCCCTGGCATCTTGCTTTTGGATTTGGCTTGCTTTTAGTCAGGTCAGATAATTAGATCCGGTAATTGAATAATGGCTGTAGCAAAACCTCTAGTTATAACTTCTATGAATTAACAGCATGAGGAAAGAGTTATCTCTTACTTGACAGCAAATAATGGACTAAGCAGGCTTTATCATTAGTTTTCTGGAGGCGATGCAGGAAAAACAGTTTATCTTCTTTTTGATAAAATTCCTGACCTTATCCCTGTGGTACAGTGTAAGGGTCAGATAAAGATGGGGTATTAAGCCTACAGTTCTACCAGATGGCAAATGAGTCCCACCATACCAGGTTAAAAATGCATGAGCCAAGGACCATCGTGAGTCCCAAACTGCCAGCTTTAAAATGACCACAGAAGCCCTCTTGTGTACTGTTCACAATTCTTAACACTGGTCACCTTCCTTGTCAGCAAGGGTGAGCATAGCACCTTTTCCCATGGAAATTGCTTTTCTGTCCTAAAGCCCCCTGTTGATTCTCAACATATGCATCACACCTCTCCCTGCCTCTAGTCTTCCTGATAATCCTGTGGTAGGTGGTGGCACAAATACAGCTACTTTCTTCCTAAGATTTCTACTTCAATAACTGGAATTATTAAAAAAAAAAAAAACAAAACCCTGCAGAATACTATATGATGTTCAGTTATATGTGTCTTACAGAAATCTGATGGGCAAGTGCAGTTTGAGAGATTTTCTCATTCAAAAATCTTTGAAACTGCAGCAAGGCCTACAAAAGAAATGTGAACAATTTGTAAAGTACTGGTGTGAATATGGTTTAGTCCAGTTGATTAAAGATGAACTAGAACCTAATGACATAGCTTTCATTGTGCCACCATGTCTTACACCAGAAAAGGTTATGGACACACAAAATACTAAAGACAGCACTGCAGCTCCTTTAAGTCAAGTTGCTGAGGTTACCACAGAGAAAAGTTTTAGCATCTCTCTTGCAAGAGTGTGAAAGGTCTAATTTCACACCATAATAAAATGTGTAGCTCTTTCTAACAGCCTTAGAATCAAGGCTTCTTGATGGGCATTACCGAACTTAGGGGAGAATAAGCATATGATTTTAAATCTACAAATTTGAAGTTCAGTTCTGTGGTTGTAGAATAGCTTTTCAGAGACTATAAATCTCCAGCTCCATAGAGCTGCCCAGACAGTAAAGAAGTTTCAATTATACTACCACAACGTATGTCTGTTACTCAGAAATAGCTGCAGACACAAGTCTCTTAAGATGTGTGAGCTAACTCAGCTAGTCCTTTAGCTTAACCATAACAAATGTACCTATTATTCCAGGAAGGACAGAAGAGTATGTATTTTGGCTTCTGGATGGACTTTCACATAACAGTAAACATTACATTTAGTGTGTATTAACAGCTACAGTAGCTGCAAAAAAAATTATTGTGACACTAGGGCAGGAGAGTGATATTTGACCTGGATCTCAGTACAGGAAAAGAATTCTCGCCAACAGATCACTTCTGCTCATTGTTTCCCTTTCCTTGGAAGCCTGGGAGACAGGTCATGCTTTGGCTTTTCTTGGATGAAGTCACATATGCAATAGCTATAGTTGTGGACAATTCCTAATGTTTTATGAAGATGGTGCTATGTGACAGCAAATCTGAAGGCAGAGCTAAAGGAAGGGCACAGAGGAAGTGGGAAAACAACGGATCTCATCACAGGGAAGATGTAGTACCTGACTTGGAGTGCTGGCACATTTCCAGGGGAGACTGCACGCAAGCACATTTTGGGGCCTAACTGTTAGTGCAAACCTCTATATTTCACTTTTTCACATCTCTTTTATTAACTGCGCAAAGGTGATGAGTCAATAGTGGAAGAAAGGTTTTCCTAAGGCACTGCATAACTCCTCTTACCTTCCAGGAGGTAGTCTGAAGGAATTCCAGCAGCTTCTTGTTCTGTAGTTATCCTTTCCTTCCTTCATACACCCAGGAGAATCAATCCTGCATTAAAAAAAAGTGAAGAAAAAAAGGATTCCTATGAATCTGCCATCCAGACAAATTACTGAGATGACAGATGCAGAAAGATTTTCATCTTTCTCTTATAACCTTCACATCGCTTACTGTTTCAGTTCAGTCACCAAAGCTTTCACTTCTCTCTCACCGTTATCATACTGAGATAATAACTCAATTCAGCTTGTACTGTCATGCAAAACCTTTGAGATGACCTCTGTTAAACAAGAGTACTTGTCTAACTGCAAGCCCTCAAAATCTTTTTGAAGTCACAATCAATGCTTTGTGTGATAAACTGGAGGAAAGCGGCTCTTTTAATTTCAGAAGTAACAGAAATGCCAACTTAATAGAATTTTTCTGTTCTCAACACATCTTTTTCTTCCTATTTTCTGATAACCAACTGCATTAATTTAGTATTCAAAATAAAAGTATCAAACAGCCTCAGTGAAAGCATGTGCCTGTCTCAGTCTGAATCAGACCGGATCATGCTTTGCCACCTTAGAACATGCAGTGTCTCTTGTTCTTTTGTTAATATCATTTTTTCTCCATAAATTCTCATTAGAAAGGAAAAGAAAACCAAGGTAGATGACACCTAAATACAAGCAGCAGCTGAGAAGCTTCAGAGCTCTCTTCAAAGTCCAGGGAAAAACAACAAAAAAGAAACAAAATTAAAAGTATTCTTTTCTTCATAGCAGGTCACCTCACATAATACTGTAGATAGAAGTCCAGTTCTTCAAATCTGCTTGAAATCACTGAAGCCCTACGACCTTGTCTAGAATCACACTCACTTGCACCAGTAGAGGTTTTGGCTACACAGCAAATCTAAATGGCTTTGCTGTCACTGAAAACAAAACCTACGACAAGACCCTCACAACACAACACATACCAGCATGAAAATGGATGACACACTAAGAGACAAAATATTGAAAGTCATTTCACCATGCACATTTCCACTCAGACTTTAAAAACTGACATGGAGATTTCAAGGGAGGTCAACACCTTGGAATTTCACCTAGCCTTCTAAAAAAGCACAAGGTACATTTCCTGAGATTCAATTCTTGTTCAGGTAAATGCAAGACCAATTCCAGGTTTTCCTCTTGGCCCTAAGCAAAACTCTGAGTGCCTTTTTCCTCTTCCATTAGTATTTCCAGAGAAAGGCCCACCCTACACACCACCACTATGCATTGCAAATGCAGATCAAAATGTGAGCTGTCATTTTCTTGCCTCATATTACTGCTGAGCATCTCACACGTATCAGCACTTGGCTGATGTTTCAGCCTTAACGTGCTGCCAGAGAAGAGGTCCTCACAAGGAGCTAATGTGAGAGGATTCAGCACAGAAACACAGAGTGTTTTACACTCTGTCACTCCTCCTCACCACCAACAAGAGTGAAGCCTGACCAGGCTTCTGCATCCAGCCTGAGCAATCCCAGTGTGTAAAGCAGTCATGCTTCTAAACCTCAGCAGCAAGAGCAAGACATTGAACCTGGCAATGTGGTTGCAGCAAAGGAAATTCTCATCAGATTCTTCCTGGTGGGGGTGGTGGAGTGCTGAGGCAGGAGCCCAGGCAAAATGAGGGAAGAGGTTTCCTAAGTGCAGCTGAGGATGCTGCAGAGGTTTTCTAACTCCAGCTGGACAAGGAAGGCCTTGCACAACCTCATCTAGCCTGGGAATGGTGAACCCCTGGAGATGGACTAGAGAGCTCCAGAGGTCCCATCCAGCTGAATTACCAGATGTTATCAATCAAAGATTGCATTCAACCTAGTACAGAAAAAAACCCACCAACACATTAAATCAGCAGGAATGTGTTTTACATGTCTTGGCCCCAGCATTTGCTTGTTTTTAATAGTGTCTAAAAAAAAAAAAAAAAACCACTGGAAGAGCTGAGCTTTACTACAGTAAATAGCTTGGAAGGGCACTACGATCTTAGGGGTTTTGGCTGCTCTAAACAGCTCTTTCCACAGTTCTTTATCCAGGACTGGCAGTGATAGCTCAGTTTCTTCTTGAATTGTATCTACTGGATGTATCTATACGTTTTCATGATAAACAGTATGCACTGTGCACTTCCAAGCTATTTACAAGCCACAGACCTCTCTTAACACATTCCCTCCTTCACTCCTACCTCCAGTGGGTCGGGTTTCCTTGCTCATCAGGGATCCTGTTCTCCAGCTGATGGCAGAAGAGAGCCGAGCTCAGAAGAGAGACAGGCTCAGAGATCTTCCGTTCCTCATTGCAGAGCGTCAGCAGCTTCACAGCATCCTCTGCTGCCAAAGAGCAGAATCAGATCAGAAATGAGAACATGGACGACGCCTTCGAGCAAACGTTATCACTTTATACAGACAGACACTCCCCCCAAAGTACCCTGCAGTGAAAAGAGGCAGATAATGAAGCCCAGATCCATAACAGGGATTAATCTCCACGCTTTCCACAGAGCCACCCTTGAAACTGATCTGCGCTTGGGTACTACAGGTGCAAATCAGTCCTGAATACCAGATCACTGTTTCCAAGGAACAGTCCCATACCAAAGTGCAAACTCTGCAGGGCTGAGCCATTTAGGTGCTATGCAGTACCTTTCAACATCTGGCTTTAACACAGGCCTTCTCTTTGTTATTCTGAATTCTTATTTTCACAGAATCACAGACTGGGTAGGTTGGAAAGGACCACAGTGCATCATCTGGTTCAACCTCCCTGCTCAAGCAAGGCCATCCCAGAGTACATGGCACAGGATTGCATCCAGATGGTTCTCCAGTGAGGGAGACTCCACATTCTCTCTGGGTATCCTATTTCCGTGCTTGGTCACAGTAAAGAAGTTCTTCCTCCTGCTCAGGTGAAACTTCTTGTACATCAGTTTCTACTCAATGCCTTCTTGTTCCATTGCTTGGCACCACTGAGCAGAGCCTGGATCCATTCTCCTGACACCCCCGCTTCAGCTACTCATAAACACTGATGAGGTCCTCTCTCAGTCATCTCTTCTCAAGGCTGAACAGACCCAGCTCCCTCAGCCTTTCCTCATAGGAGAGATACTCCAGTCCCTTAATCAGTTTTGTCACCTGTTGCTTCTCCAGCAAGTGTCAGGGTAAAGTCCCCCACCAGAACCGGGGCCTGTGACTGTGTGGCTGCTTCAAGCTGCCTATAGAAGGCCTCATCCACTTTCTCCTGCTCAGGTGGCCTGTAGCAAACACCCAGAACAGTGTTACCCTTACTAGTCTGCCCTTTTCTCCTAACCCATGAGCTCTCGACTTGCTTGTTGTCCACAAGAGCTCGATACATTCCAAGTGTGTTTCACAGAGAGGGCAACTCCACCACCACACCTTCCTGGTCTGTCTCTCCTAAGCAGGGCATAGCCCTTCATGACAACACTGCAGTCATGCAAGCTATCCCACCACGTCTCCGTAATTGCACTGAGACTGAAGGCCTTTGACTGCACACATCTCTAGTTTCTCCATTGTATTAGGAAAGAAAATGTGCTTCAACTTTAGAAATAACAAAAGATGTATAAGCATGTGCCCTCTGAGATCCATGGAGGATCCTATTTCCCTAAACTGGTGGTCCCACAAACTAGTCGGGTTCTAAAAACGCATTACTGTGAGTACAAAATCAGAAATGCCATACACAGAAGAGCAATTCCACATGGTTCACAGGACAGCTCAGTAAAATACAACTTTAACCCTATTCCAGCAATGCCTGGTCCTGCACAAGCCATTACTCACACAATGACTCTGCAGCCCCACATAGTTGCATCAACAGTAGTAAGTTATTCATAAGCAGTATCCAGAGATGTTTTACGGGCACAAAGACAGCACAGCCCCCTCTCCCAAAGCCGCACCAGGCAAGGTGTGGCACTTGAGTGCTGCATCCATCGATGCCACTCCCTGTCGTGGCACCCACACGCAATGGGCAGCCCAGATCCAGGAGCACCCAGCTGGGAGGGTTATGGGATGCTTGCACTCTTTCACAGCACCCAGCGTGGATGGGCTTTCTTGTACAGACACGTACGAGCCAGCTGTGTGCCAACGGCATCCTGGCTTGTTTCAGAAATAGCGTGGCCAGCAGGACTAGGGAAGGGATTCTTCCCCTGTACCCAGCACTGGTGAGGCCACATCTCAAATACTGTGTCCAGTTCTGGGCTCCTCAGTTCAGGAAGGACATTGAGGTGCTGGAGCAGGTCCAAAGTAGAACAATGGAGCTGGTGAAGGATCTGGAGCACAAGTCTTAAGAGGAGTGGCTGAGGGATCTGGGCTTGTTCAGCCTAGAGGAAAGCAGACTCAGGGGTGACCTTATCACTCTCTACAACTACCTAACAGGAGGTTGTCGCCAGGTGGGGATCGCTCTGTTTCAGGCAACCAGCGACATGACGAGAGGACATAGCCTTAAGCTGTGCCAGGGGAGGTTTAGGTTAACATTAGGAAGAATTTCTTCACAGAAAGGGTGATTAGACATTGGATTGGACCGCCAGGGAGGTGGTGGAGTCATCGTCCCTGGAGGTGTTTAAAGAAAGACTGGACGTGGCAGTCAGTGCCATGGTCTAGCTGACGATGTGGTGATAGATGACAGGCCAGACTGGATGATCTTAGAGGTGCCTTCCCCTCTTATCGATTCCGTGTCCAGACACACGTTCATACCCGGCGCGGCCCCCGCCCCGCCCTGCCCGCTCCGCCCTGGCCCGGCCCCGCNGACGAGGAGGAGAAGGAGCTGCGGCAGCGGTTCATGGCGCCGCCGGTGAGCGGGCTGCGGGAGCTGCGGCGGCGGCGGCGGGAGCTGCGGAGCCGCATGGAGCTGCTCATCATGGAGACGCAGGCGGAGGTGTGTCGCGCCCTGGCCGCCCTGGACCCCGGCGCCTCCTTCGCCGTTGACAGCTGGGAAAGGAAGGAAGGTACGGGGGAGCCGCGGGGGGGACCGCGGACACCGGCACCCCGGGCTCGGCCACCCCTCGGTGACCCTGACCTGGAGCCTGGCGTTGGCAGGCGGAGGCGGCATCAGCTGCGTGCTGCAGGATGGCGAGGTCTTCGAGAAGGCGGGTGTGAACGTGTCCGTCGTGTCCGGGCTCCTGTCCGAGGAGGCAGCGCGGCAGATGCGGAGCAGGGGCAAGTCTCTGAAGGCCAAGGACGGTAAGGAGTCTAGCGCGCAGTTGGGTTAGGGAGCCGGAACATGTTCACCTGCGTATTCCTGTGCAGGTACTCTGAAAGCAACCTGGCCTTTGAGCAGAACATGAGGAAGGCCAGAGTGATCAAAGGTCAAAGATTATCATTTGTATCGTAGTAATTTCTAATCAATAAGCCTGATAGGTGGACTTCCATATCCCTAAAAGGGCAGGTGCGGGAGTGCTCCTCCCTCTGTCTTGCTGCTGTAAGGAATTTATTGTAGGCACAGGTGGTTTCTCAATGATGGCACTGTAGCTCAACAGTGAAACAGTGCAGGAATTACGTACCAAAGAGGTGGAAGGAGAAAACCAACTACACCTGAAGGTTAAAGAGGAAACGCACGTTTGTGTAGCAGAGGGTAATTATGAGGACTAGGGGTGGCAGAAAGCCTTAGCAGTGCCTTATGTTTTAAGTGGTCTTCATCTAGTGGGTTCTCCAAAGTATTGTCACATTTTAGAATAAATACCAAAGAAAGATTTGAGTTAGGTGCACAGAAGTGTATGGATGAGAAGTCAGTTGCCCACTGATTAATAATTATGGTGATCCAACATGAGACATTTTCTTGTTGTGGCTCAGAGCCTAAGGTAAAATAGTGATGTTCCTTAAATGATAACAAATGAAGTTTATTGAAAAACTGAAGGGCTTTCTCTGTGCATCTTTTTACCTAGGGAAGCTGCCTTTTTGTGCCATGGGTGTGAGCTCTGTTATCCATCCAAAGAATCCTCATGTTCCAACCATGCACTTCAACTACAGATACTTTGAAATTGAAGAAGCAGACGGTAAGGATTATAATCCAGTGAGGAATGTATGAAATGTGTGAGACTGCACAAAGGAAGTGTGAATGCATGGCTGGGGTAAGAGATCAAGAACCAGTGCAGGTTTGCACCCAGCTGTGCCAAGAGTCACCAGCCCATCTTGTGAAACTGCTATCCTATAGCCAGGGTCAGTGGTCCAAAATGGTTTTCACTACGTTGAAGTTTGTTTCATCTTTTCCTGAAGTCACTGATCATTGAACTACCTTGTAGTCAAATCGTTCACTATTGAAGTTTAGGGACTCCATTGAAAAATGATTCTGTTTTGTATTGTAAAAGTAGTTGTTAGTTCTTGCTGAAACACTAGCAACAAGTTGCTGTCAGAAGTTTAAAAGAAAAATGTTGCTGCTTGCCTCTGCTATAGGAACTAAACAGTGGTGGTTTGGTGGTGGGACTGACCTCACTCCAACCTACCTGAATGAAGAGGATGCCGTTCATTTTCACAAGACTCTGAAAGAAGCCTGTGACAAGCACGATCTGAAGCTGTATCCCAAGTACAAGAAATGGTACGTGGGGGATGATGTGCTTGGGGGGAGCAGAAGGCAGCACTGGATGTTGGCAGTTAAGTGTACACTAGGAACTGTAGGTTCTGCTGCCTTTTGAAAAGTATCAGAAAGCCCTAATGAAAATCAGAAGTGTACTGGGACAAAATATTGTCTAAAGAAATATCTTACTCGCAGAATCCTGGATTTTTCAAATCAGAGGGCTGACAACTACGATCTTAAGTCTATAGCCCGAGGAAAAACCAAGCTGACTCTTCAAGATTTTGTTGCACTAGTCAGCTTAAAATTCCTTTTAGCTTCTGGTGTTAGACTAGGACAAGACTTCTGCTCCATTGCCTTGCAAAAATTCTGTTTACAGTGAACTCATGGTAAATGTGCATGATTCCGTGTGCCCTCTTGGGCCATCATTGCAGTTCTGAAAATCCCACTTTTGTTTTTCTGCCTTCAGTCTGGCCTTCATGGCCATTTTTTTTTCTTTTTTTTTTTTCCTAATTTTCAGGCAAGTGAAGGACTTTGTCCTTAATGTACAAGCTTCATAATTTGATGAAGCTGTATTTTCTTCCCTGGTGACACATTCACTGGGAGTTCAACAGCACATTTTCTAAGATGCAAACTTTGAATGTTCTTCTTGAGCTGAGAGATACAAGTGATGGGATCATCCACTATTAAGTGGGAACTTGCTGCTCAGTCTCTGATAATCCTATCTATCACAAGCTGTGTATGCAGGAAGGTGGGGGTACCCTTTTGTAAGGTACTAGGTCTTGTCTGAGGACAGGAGATAAAGTGGGTGTTGTAGTTTGGGTGGCAACCATTTAGTGGAGAGACACATTTTAGAGCCTTGAGATTACAGTCTTGTTCTCTGAGGATTTTTTTTTCATGGTAGTTTAGAGAATCTGCCTTAATGGTCAGGTTCTTTGCAGCCTAAGTAAGCTACCAGTGCCAGCTGCAGGGGGTAGAAGACTTTTTCCCGCTTTCCTAAAAGAGAAAATTTATTACGTTTATTGCATGGTCTACCTGATCTAGGTTTAAGATTTTTGTCAGCCTTATTCTGTTTTACGTTTCTGACTCAGAGTTTTTTCTTAACTCTTCCTGCTATCATAAAATAAAAAACATTGATCATCCAAGTGAATAAAAACATAGCGTGGGTTATTTGTTACATCTCCATGTCTCTCTTGTTATGGCCGTGCCATATATAATGCTTGAGAACGATTGTGGATATATGGAATACTGGTCCTGTATGGAAAATTAGTCCTAAATGAAGGCCAGGTTTTCATGATGTTGATGGTTGCTGCTTCCTGTTTCCCTTTGCTTTCTCCTCCATGTGAAGACTTGCATGCCCAAGCAAGGAATTATAAGAAAGATAGGGTTAAGTCATTTAAGTTACAGTAATTTCACAAGTAAATACTCCCTGTAAATACAAAAGAGATTAATTGCTTTCCTGTTGTGGGATAAGCTGCTCTTACTCATTTATAAACTTAAACATGACTCATGAAAAGCCACTGCTATAATGACTCAGGTGCCGTGACAGTTGCTTTCTTATCTGGTCTTGGGGCCTTAAGATTACTTTTGTTTTGATGAAGAAAATTCTCTTACTAGAATGGCAAAGAGAATAAAGAGATTCTCTTCCAAGTTTGAGTTCATATGAAAGCTGTCCAGATAATTTGGGAACTACATATAATGCTGGGAATGGAATCTATCAGGAGCCCTTAGTTTTGAAATCAGATGTCCCTGTTCCAAGTAGGTAGAGGATATGGATTGGATCAATCCAGATGGACGCATCTGCCATGGTGTTCAGTGACTGTGTGGTGATGTGTAGCTTTACAGAGACCATTTAATCAGAGCTTTTGCTGCAAGTGACACGGGAGCGCTTTCCAGGTGGTGCTGCACCACCTTAGCCCTGGGCGGTCACTGAAACAGTGGGGCACCCAGCCCTCCAGGAACTGACTTGTGGTCAGTATTTCACTGGTTCTGTCCTGCACTATGCAGCTGTTTGGAGTTCTGTTCATTTCTTCGAATACTGTGGACCATATTAGTAATCATCTGTTGCTTCTTCTAGGTGTGATGACTACTTCTATATCAAGCACCGTGGCGAGCGAAGAGGGATTGGAGGCATATTCTTTGATGACATGGACTCTCCCTCCAAGGAGGAAGTATTCCAGTTTGTAAAGAGTTGTGCCAAAGCTGTCGTGCCTTGTTACATTCCCATTGTGAAAAAGCACTGCCATGACTCCTTCACACCAGAGGAAAAGCTATGGCAACAGCTTCGGAGAGGACGGTGAGTGCTGAAGGAACAAAGGTATACACAGGAGGTGGACTATGCTGGCAAGAAAAAAATACCAGCTAGTTCTTTATGGTTACAGGTTTATGTCCTGTTGTGTGGGCCAAAAAAGCTCACCAAGAATTTCAACATTTTTGTGCGCAGAACTAATTCTGAAATCCAACGCTAGATTGCTAAAGAGGGTGCAAAGAAGGCATTTCCCACTCTCGCATGTCGCAACACAAGCAACCCAAATAAAATGCCACCGTTTCTTTCCAATTCCTTCAGAAAGCAAGAGAAGCTTCTGCTGTGTGACAGGCAGAGGGGTGTGGGTGTGCTTGGTGTCCTGAATCCTGCCCTGTCCTGCAGCCCAGAGATACTGGATATAGGACTGCCCTGTCACATGAGGAGCTAAGGGTGAGGGAATAGTGCTTGCTATTCAGTAACGAAGCAAAACCCCAGAAAGTCAGGAAATAACTGTACTTGAGTACTTTCAGCTCCTTACATACATGTTTATTCCATCTGATCTTGGCATTGAAATTCCTGTTAAAGGAATGGAGGATTCCTATAAAGGAACACAGCAGGTTGGATTTTTTTATTCTGGCATGGTCCAAGGTTACTGTAAAAGACTTCGGAGGATGCTTGTTAATGTGACCAACTGTGAATGCTGCAAAAGCTTAAGTGCATTGGTCAGTACAGTTGTACTCTGTTCTCCGTGTCCTGTGATTGTGTGAACATATGGAGAAATGAGATGACGTGTGCTTTGTGCGTAACTACAGTCTTTAGTTTCTGCCTGTTCGGCAGAGAAATCTGAGACTGGCATGGGAAGAGTGTAAGCATTCAAGTTCAGATCACTGGCCTGCAGCCGTTGGTCATAAGCAAGCATCCGTAATTTGGTTCCTTGTTCCTGGGACCGTTGGGCTTTCAGGATCCAGTCTGTGGATGGGATTTAGCAAACCTGCAAAGTTTAAAAGGGGGAGTAGCTTTTCTAAGTTGCAGGCAGGACCAGCTCGTGAGGTCTGCCTATTTCCCTGGGTCTGTTTGCAGTTTATGAGGCTATGTAAAGCTTTTCATTTCTCCAGATAGATAAGAGCTTTTCCCTTCCTGTATCTCTAAGTACAAACATCTCTGTACTGGCTATTAAGATAATCCCTGATAATTTGTCACAGCTCTGCTCCTATGCTGGGAGCAGAAAGTGGTAGATTGAATCACTTACAAGTCCCAGCCAGCACTCTGAAGCTATCTGACTTCTGCTGCTTTCCAGATCTTCCCAAGAAACAGAAAATATGGTTCTGACCTTGGTGCTTATGTGTCCTTCAGCATGGAGGACTGCACAGTAGAATTTTTTCTCGGGTATTTTCAGTACCTTTAATGCCCCTCTTTATGTCTGACACCCCCACAAAGAAGAGAATAACCAAGATAAACGTGGTGTCGAGCAGAGCTGAGGCCTGGGAGAAGTATAGAACAGCACAGGAGTCTGCAGAATGCTCTCCTTTGAACAGTTTGTCTGCTCTAGTCTGTTCGCTGAGGTCACTTCTCCCTGTGCTCTGTGGAGTGGCAAGGTCACACCTGCATTCCTATGCAGAGGAAGCTAAAGAACAGTTGACCCCAACTCAGCAGAAAGATAGAGTGGTTTTGTTTGAGGTCTGCCAGTTGAAGAAAGCACAACCAACTTCTGCTAATAAAATTGTCGTTTTTCCTCTTGCATCTCTTCATTCCTATAGGTATGTAGAGTTCAACTTGGTTTATGACAGAGGTACAAAGTTTGGCCTCCTGACACCAGGATCAAGAATCGAAAGCATTCTTATGTCTCTGCCACTGACTGCAAGGTAAGGGTGTAGTTATGTGGGGTTGCAGTGGGCACTGTTCTTAGTAAAATACTTCACAGGATTAAATCAAAGGTCTCTCCTGGTGTCCAGTCTCTTAACAGTGGTGAGTTCATGCCTGATACAAGAACTGGACAACTACAGTTCTCTATTCTGCAAATGCAGCTGCTTCTCTGGTCTGCTGCACTCGCCTAGTTGCCAGTAGTGTGTGGCATAGAGATTTTCTGGCAAAAAAAATATGGTTTTTGTGCTTAGTTCCTCTTGATAGATTTCTTCTCCTCATTCCATGGGTTTTTGTTTAGTAGCTCTTAGAAACTATGAGAGCTTGTGGCAGTCCTGCCAAATGCATGGCAAGGAGCTCCACAGTTTACCTGTGTGTTGCGTGAAAAAGTGCCTCTTTGTTTTCTACTTGAACCTGATGAGTTCATCCTTATTTTCACTGAGTAACGTGATTTTCTTCTTGTTCATTTTCTCCATAACAGTTTTTATTTTACAGGCTTCTGGGGTTTTTTCATTGTCTGTTTTCCAGGCTGACAAGTCCTGCTCTTTTTAGTCTTTGTACAGTTGCTGTTTCATGCTTTTGCCACTTCCTCTAGGCTTAAGTTTTCTGTGCCCTTTCTGAACTAGGGATAAGGAACAGATAACATAAGCTACCTATTTGTATCAAAGATGCAGCTGTGCTGCTGATTCATACAGTGGCATAGTGATGTTTTAATTCATTATTCCTTTAATAATCCCAATAGTCTGTTTGCTGGTTTTGACTGCTGTTCGGCATTGAGGATGCTTTTTCATAGAACTGTTACCATGCCAAGGTCTTTTCTGGGCAATAAAATTTAGCTCAATCTCTATGCAACTTTTTTCTGTGTTCATCATATCAATCAACTGTGAATTTCACCTGCCATTTTATTGCTCAGTTGCTTGGCTCAATGCTGTTTTTAACTGCCCTTTTAGGTTTGCACCCATCTTGCTTGTGCTTGTGACACCAGCACATTCTGCCATTTACTGGTTATTCTCACTTTCAGGTTGCTTTTGGGTATGCTGAATAGTACAGACCCTATCATGAATTCCATAAAGTTCACTAGTGACCTCCCTCTGCTAGGAAAACTGCCTGCTACCCTGTAACCATGAAGGCAGTGCTGTTCTCACCGTGTACCTTCATCCCACTGACACCACCAGATGTGTCCCTGACTTGGTGGTGTAGCATGTTCCTCTTTTGATTTCATTTCTGGGACTGTCTGGGTTTGCTCTTTTTCATTAATGTAACTAGCTCACTTCACAGCATGAATGGGTCATTCCTGGGGGGAAAATGGAAGGAGGATGTACCTATCTCTCTGTGACTGCTGGCACTTTCCTTTCTCTGTTGTGCCTCTTTCGATTGCCTTTTCAATGAAAAAAGGGGTATTTCGCTACCTTTATTTTTAAAACCAAGATTGAACAAAGACTTGTGGAGCTTCCAGTCCAGATTCTGGAAAAAGATCTTGTGTCACTGTCAGAATTCTGGCGGTTCCTTTTTTTCTTCATCTTCTTGTAATACTAGTGTGTCACAAGAGACTGCTACAAGATTTTTGCAAATAAACCTGCATGCCTTGTGGGGAATGGGGCACTGCTCTTTGCTTTTTCCTTGTCCTTCCAGCTTTTTCAAAAGTTGGTAAAAAGATGAAGCTAACATTTCTCCCGTCTACCCCAGTGGCATTATTATTTGTTTTTACTGAACTTGTGATTTGTAACCATATCTGTCACCTCAGCCAAGAGTATCAACTGTGTACGTAGCTTTGCATCCTTAGAAAAGGCAACTCCAGTCCAAACACAGCCTGGTGCAGGAGAAGTGGCTGCCAGCTGGGCTGTCTGAGTTTCCCCTCTCCTTGCAGGTGGGAGTACATGCACACCCCGCCAGAGAGCTCCAAAGAAGCAGAAATCCTGGAGGTTCTGCGAAATCCCAGAGACTGGGTGCACTGACACGGATCATGAAGAAGATGGATTGCTTCTACTGAGCCGTTTTGAGAGAACAGGAATGCCTGCAAACCAGCCCATTCAAACTGCTGTTGCCTGGTGTATCAGTGCGTCTATTTATACTCTTACCTCGTGCCTTAATTAGGCTGTAGACTTGTTAGAACTTGCAAATGTGTGAACTCATTCTTTTAGATTGATGGGCTAACATTGTCACCCCCTGCTGCTGTTGCCTTGTGAAGGACTGGTGAAGGCCTCACAGGGCTACTCTGCATGCTTTAGAACTTCCTCAACTGATTTGGCTGACTGCAAAGTGGTGAACTACTGTGATGTGTTCAGGGAAATGAAAGCATTATCTGTGCCTAAATAGCACTGCTTACCCTTACAAAATGTTGGGATGCTTAAAAACATTTTTTTAAACAATAAAGGGAATATTTGGTATGATTTTAAACCTTACACTGTGCTTTCAGGAAGCTGAGGAAAAGGTATTTCATCACATGTATTTTGGTGCTGTCTTGTTGATTGTAGAGGGGGGAAATGGTTTAAGATGTGCTGCAGCAGCATAACTTTGTCCGATCAGTATCTGGGAGAATGTGGGTTGAGTTTCCAGTGTTACCTCATGAGAACAGAAGGATGGCTGTCTGTCTGGGGAGAAAATCAGCATTAAGCGTCTGTGCTGTGATCACAACAGCAGAACAATCTGCTTGGAGCCAGCTCCATTGCCGAGGAGGTCGACGGTGGATCAGGACGCTGCTGGGTCTTGCCCTAGGGCAGCCACCTCTGCCTTCACGCTGCTCCCGCGTTTGGACTGTTTTGTCTCCCACCGAGAATTTCGTTAAGGACCTGGGTAGGGAAAATCAAGTGGGGGGGTGGGTTCAATTTCCCCCCGCTTGAGGAAAAAAGGGACAGTTCCGCCTCCCCGTCGGGGAATCGAACCCCGGTCTCCCGCGTGACAGGCGGGGATACTAACCACTATACTAACGAGGAATGCGATATATGGTTATTGTCTCCCCGCCGCCCCGTGGTACCAGCTCGGCTGCCGCGGGCTCCTGGCATGCGGCTGCTGCCTGCCCTGGCCCTGTGCCCGAGCAGCGTGGGGAGAGGCGCTGGCCCGGGTCGCTCTCGCTGTCCCCTCATGACTGCCCAAGTCAAACTTCTTGTTGGGGGGTACCGGGTTCCTTTCCGTGTTATCCTTCCGCCCCTAAAACAAAATAAAGTTTTATTCTGCTTATTCTGCTAAGTCAGCTATCTCCTCACCTCCAAGGGAAAAAAAAAAATTCGGAACTGGCCCGTACGGGGATCGAACCCGCGACCTTGGCGTTATTAGCACCACGCTCTAACCAACTGAGCTAACCGGCCAATTTAAGCAAAAGCGTTCGAGTGCAAGCAGCTGAGGTACTCCCACGGCCGTGCCGCGGGTGCTCTGCCGAGCGCTGATCTGCAGCATTACAGCGATCGCTCTTCCTGGACACCGCCTCGGCGGGTTGTTTCACGGAGCCGTGGCAGAGCAGCAAGAGCACTAACTGGGGTGACGAGCATTCCTAAAAAATTGAGACTTTCAAACCTTTTGTGTTTCTCTGCCTGCTCCCTCCTCCGCTGCGCGGGCGGCGACTACCGACGGCACGGAGCGGCTCGGCAGGGCTGCACCCCGCACACGGACGCGCACCTCCCGGCGTGGCGGCAGCACCACCGAAACGATCCTCCACACTTTGGAGGAGCCGTTCCCGACCCTTCCCTCTCTCGCTCTTTCCGGCCACGCCGCGTACGAGGGTGCGATGGGAGGAGGATGAAGCGAGAGCGCTCCCCGGGGATAAAAGACAGTGCGGTCTCTCCCCGTCGGGGAATCGAACCCCGGTCTCCCGCGTGACAGGCGGGGATACTCACCACTATACTAACGAGGAGCGAGGCGGTAAGACCCCTCCCCACGACGACCCCCAAGATCCCACAGGGGGACCCCCGCCTGCCCCTGGTGCCGCTGCTGCTCTCAGCGCCAGGACACAGGAAAGGGAGCCCCTCCCCCGGCGACGGGTCATTTGGATCACTTGTGAAATCAAGGCATTGATTTAAAAAATGCAGAAAATGTTTCAGGATTAAATACCTCCGAGTCAGCGAAAAAGTTGTAGAGGAAGAGGACATCATCAAATTCCCAGCCCTTCCCTTCACAAACCCTCAGTATGAGTGCTAAGTTGAGCTCCTCTCCTTCGTTGTTTCATTTGCCACTAACACGACCAGTCATTAAAAAAACATACTAGAAAGCCAAAAATAAGGTAATATCTGCATAGAGCAGCATATATAAATGTATCATGACAATACAAGGGCTTCCTCAAACCCAGGCACCATTTAACACAGACATCCTCACATGCCACAAAAAAAGGATCTCAAAGCTGCCACTAAAGCAATGACCAATAATGGTCATTGGTCACATGGTGTGAAGAGACAGTCACAGATCATGTGTAAGAACATATGGAGTAAGGAAGGAAAACGACAGAAGACATCTGATTGAAAAAAGGGCAGAAAAACCCAGATGTGCACGAAGGAGAAAGAAGCAGAAAGCCCCGCAGTAAAACAGCTTTTTAGAATAAAGACTTCTAAGTTGAAAAGGCATCATTTGCCAGTGACATGTTGGACCTTAAAAAAAAGTGGGCAGTCCACAAAAAATAACTATTTGATTAGCTGCAGAACTGGAAGAATCTGCAAAAAGTCATATACCTAAAAAAGCAACCCTGACGTGGTCTAAATTCAACAGGTGTTGTTTTCCTTTCCTGAAGCAGCACCATTCAATCACTAACACTGTGGGACTCCAAGACTTGTAGGTTTTCCTCCATCAAAGAGACCACAGTCCTCAGGAAGCTGATCAAAAGATTTTAGGAAACAGGACTGAAGCAACAGAATCACTCCAGAGACGAGATGAAGAGTGCCTGTTGTAAGCGGAATATGGATTTTAAACTCTGTCTCATGCTTTCTCAAAAACACACTTCTAGTGGATTTTGTTAGACTTTTGAGCTCAAGAAGCGTCATGACAAAGACAACAGTCAGGGAAGAGAGAGGCTGTAAAGTCACTTTGTGTTTCTGCTGTTGAGAGTAGACCTCATCTCACTGTAAAATAATTTCAGAGCCACTGGGATAAGACCTCTTCCAGAGCAGGAGATTGCTCAGTAAAGAAAGAACTGTGAATTTGTGTGCCATGAGCCAGAAGCAACGATGCAGCTGCAATGAAACACGGTGTCTTTCTGCAAGACGAGGGATTGCAGCCCTAACTCATATTATTACCAACTCCGGCCTTTTTTTTTTAGATTATCCCTAATTTATTGATCACTCAGTCCTTTAAAATACCATTTTCTAAGAAAATTATGAAATAACTATTTCAGTATTTAAAAAATGCAAGAAGCACAGTTTGTTCTGCTCCTATAATATATAGCTATTGTGTCATTACAGTTCAAAATACATTTCCAAATACATTTCCCTGTCTTTCAGGATAAGAAGGATGCCTAGGGAGAGGTTTATGTTATTTTTTCTTTCTGGAGTAAGAAATAAGTAATTGTCTTCTCAACTGTTGCATCAGGAATGTACAGGTGAAAGATGGTGAATCTTTGATGACAGATGTTTGTCTAAATGCAATACTTAGAACTAAATGTTTGAAACACGTGTTTCCTTTTGCTTTCCCCAGTGAGTCAAATTTAATACTTTCAACATCTTTCCTTTCCCAGGAAAAACAACTGTTCCAAGAGAACCAATATAACCTAACTTTGTAATATCACATAAGCAGAACTTGTCCAGAAATGAGGAAGCAAAGGATAAGATGGCACATACTTTCTCCCTCTTAATTATGGTACCTTGCAGGTAAGTGATCATGTTCATGTAACTAATTTTTGAACTTCAGCTTAGCCAAGAACTCTTCTACCATATAATGGTTTTAATTAACTTTCTAATTAATTGTTTTTAATCAATCATAAGCAGTGTACTACTCATGAACAGTGTGATTTTCCACTTTAACCAGCAAGCAGCAAAGTTGTTTCACAGACTGCTATCATTAGAATACGTTGGGAAAATCACTAAAACTTTTAAGTTTTGCTAAACTAACCCTGACGAGCTTCTGTGATCAAAGCCTGGGGGAGAGAGGTATTGCTGAAAACTGGGCACCTGGAATGCAGAATTTATAGCCTTCTAGGACGTGTTGCAGAAACCAGAAGATAAAGGAGACACTAACAAAGATAATTCAGCATTTGTACTGGGAACTCCTTATCAGGGGAAAGAGATAATAAAAAGACTGAAAATGTGCATCATGAGAAATCAATAACCAACAGGATATAGAATACTATTTAATGAAGAGAATTATATAGTTTATAACCAATGGACATTAATTTCTTCTTTTGATAATAATGTATAAATAAGTGAAAAGTTTTGAAAGTGGCCCTGCATCTAGGCAGAGCTCTCCCCATGCACCCCAGCGCTGTGAATAAAAGCAAGGCCTACTTTCTAATACTAAAACAGCGTTTGATTTATCCCGACGCTTTCAGCGACAAGTGGAGCAAAATGCCACATGTACATGTGACAAACTGGTTAGAAACGTGCCCTAAAGAACGCCAGCTCCTGATGACACCTTTCTGCAGGTTCCTGATCCCCCCTAGACTGTGTAACGCTACTGGAAATCGTATTTTAAATTGTTATTCTCCCTCTACCACCCCTCCCCCCTTTTTGTTACTTTATGGGAAACCGATTACACAGTCCCAAGCTTGCTGCCTTTTTACCAAGGAAAACGCCAGCAACTCTCCGTGGGAGACTA
>VZTF01004742.1:417197-436274 GCA_013397755.1 Cnemophilus loriae
CGCAGGGATGGTGTCCCGTCCGCACGCACCCGCCTTTGGCGGGACCACGCGTCAAAACAGCAGCGCAGAAAAGGGGAAAACGAATGTCAGGAGTGGGATTCGAACCCACGCCTCCAGGGGAGACTGCGACCTGAACGCAGCGCCTTAGACCGCTCGGCCATCCTGACCGTTGCGGTGCGTTTGCCGGCCGGCCCGATTCGGCTCCGCCATGGGCTCACACATTACACGGAACCCACTCATAACACGTGAACAAACGGGGCAGGGCGATGCCAGGGCACCACAGCACCCCAGCTGCCCCTTAGAGCCTCCAGGTACTGTATAACCCCCACCTCAGACCACCCTGAAACACCACTCAGCAGCAGGAACCGCTGTTCTCTGATGCTCTCAGTGACCACACGTGAAGGCTGCTCTCAGCCCTCTACAGGAGACACAAGATGTTCGTGTTGCAAACACCTACTTACACCTAGACTAACATTATTTAGAGTTTTACTCAGTTCTGTAGCTGACTGTGCAAACCGAAGTCACACCACTTATTTATTATTCCTTTAAAATAATTTGACTTTGAATACCAAAACCACATCACTTTGCAGCAGAAATTTGCCAGTTCCTGAGAGGGCAGCTAGAGGTAGGTGCTAGACCTTCAACTTCAGAATTTCCTCAAAACTAATACTCAGAAAAAAAAAATCCCGCAACAATTCGGAACTCAGGTTCTGTTTCACAAAAACTTAACAGAAATCTAATTCCTTGCTTCAGTAAATATTTTGAGCAGGGTAGAAAATGTCCTCCTCACCAACAAAGGAGAAAGTGAAGTATTCTTTAAAGTCCTTCCTTAATTTTGTTACTTAGAATTGTAAAATTGCTCTAGTCTTCTTATAGCTTCATGCTCAGTTTTTTTTTTTCCTTTCTTCATGCCCACACAACCTCACCACGCAACCTCTGAACTTCCCTACTTCATGTTTGTCCCCCTTGTTCTTGTTTCACTTATGCCTGTGCAGCTCCGGTCCTGAAAAGGAAAGTTTTCTAACTAGAAGGCATTCATAGAAAACCAAGAAACAAGCACATTTTTGTTTCAAAACAATAGCTTAACTTACAATTTTATTAACCTTTGGATACACGATCAATATTGAAACAAGTTCTTGAAGTTGATAACTTTCCAGAACAGTTATAAAAATGTAGTTATTTGTTCAAAATAAATGACCATCTCAAAAGAGAAGTGTTATGGTGAAGTCTGCATAGTTACTCCTAGGTATAAATTACTTTCTGTTGGGTATCGCAGAAGATAATTAGATGCCAAAAAGAATTTTGAGGTCAGCCAGAGTGAGCTTAGTGAAGGTCTCTCCTTTGCCTGACAGAACCTGCTGGGCAAGCCCTTTCTTCCTCTTCTGGAGTTGCAGGATCTTTTCTTCTACTGTTCCTTCACAGACAAACCTAAAAAAAAATTTAAAAAAAAGACAAAACAAAGCCACACCATCTTGAGTGCTATGAAGAAGTCTCAGTGTTATATAAACACTTCCTCAGTAAATTTCAAAAGATTCATCTTACTTAGAAATTAATAATTAGCCAATTATGTGACTGACAAAATACACCTCTGAACAGAAACCAGCTGTCCTCATATCCAACTATGATAACATTTCAAATGTAAGTCTGATGCACTTCAGGCCTTAACTTTGGTCATCTGAAGTAACAGTCATTCTGTAACGAAATCCTGTAATTATTGCTTGACAACTGATGGCACCTATTATATGAAAAACATTGTACCCAAAATAACATTTTAGATTCCAGTCTTTGAATGTGCTGTGCATTTATAATAACTAAGTTAATCTTTCAGTACTTAGTTACGGGTGCTTTTTCTAAAAGTCAGTTTTGCCACTTAGTAGAAGTGCTCTATGTGCTTTTGTTAGTGATACTAGAAAGGTTCAGGCTTAGGGATCACAGTGAAAAAATCTCCACTCAATTAAGAGAAATGGTTTGGAGCCCAAACTGTTCTCAGGAATGAACAGGACATTCCCACTAACCCACAGGCTGAAAAACAAGAATCCCCTGCTAGCTGTCAGGACAGCAACATGTGTGCAAGTGCCACACACAACACATGAAAACATTTTTATCTCAGTGCCCAAACCTCAATCCCACTGTCAGACCTTGTGTCTAGATTTAAGTAGAGAAACCAGGGTCTTGTCTGACTGACTAAAGCCAGACAGTATATCAGCAGCAGCTCCTCATTCTGCCAAGTAAAATGCTGACCTGTGTATCACAACATCCTTCTGCTGTCCCACACGGTAAATGCGGTCACATGCCTGGTCCTCCAGAGCAGGATTCCTAAAAGGTAAAAAAAAAAAAAAAATAAAAAAAGTTGCCTCATTTTCCTGCCTCCAGGGAATCCCATTTTCTTCCTCTGTAGAACTAAAACTGCTCCCAGGCTATCTTAGGTTTACCAGCTTGATTCAGGCCAGCATTCACTCTGACTGTATTTCCCTTTGCCCTGAGTAGAAGTACTCTACAACGCCACACAAAGCCAACTGCATGCCTGACCACTGGTCCATTTAGCCCCAAGTCTCTACTCAGAGAAAGCTGAGTAGCTGGTGAGGAAAGAGAGTGAATCAGAAAGGCAAACCCCAGTGAATGAGGCCATCACTCAGGAATATTGACATAAGAAATAGGTCCATCTGACAAAGTTACAGGGAATACTTGTTGGTGTAACTTCCATATTGTAGAAGCATCTCCTTAATGCTACTACTCAGCAGCTGGTTTTGTATGAAGCACATTAGTTCGATTTGTAAGTTCTCATGAGTAACATTTAGTTTAAAAAACCTGTGATTCTGACTTTGATGAAACAACACAAGTATCAGGAGCTTGCACACACTATTTTCATATGTAAAACCAAAAGGTACTCTGGCTATGCCCAGTTACCGACTGTGCTCAACACAATCGATTAATTTCAAGCCAAATTGCCTGTAGGCATTACTGCACCATTTCCATTACTGCAAGAAATTAAGCCAGGGACTGCCAAGTCCCCAGTAGACTTCTGTGATACAGAGCTGCATACCTGCTTTTTTAGATTGCTGTTATACTCCTCTGTTTTTTCTTGCCCCTACAGAACTGTATTTCATGGCAGTGAGCACTGGATTGATAAATTAGTGTCTTGGATGAAGGCTGTAGTAAAAACACTTTTCCACAACTAACCACTAGCCCCTACTATAAGCTAAACACCTCCCTCCTAACCCAGTTGCATCAGACATCACAATACATGCAGTGAGAAAGCAAGCAGCATGCCTCTCCAAGATGGAATTTGTATTTCCCTTTACCAGTGCATGTCAAGGAGAAAGAGATGGTTTCCTCCAGTCAAGTTCAGGCCAACGCCTCCAGCCAGCAACGAGACCAACATTACCTTCAAAGGCCAAAACAGAGTTAAGGAACCCGTTTACAGTCACGAAGTCAGACATCACAGCTGCTCACAGCAGTGCTAGGGACTGTTTCCCTGCCCTGACTGCATACCTGAGGCCCTTTGGGATTGTTATTGAACTCTTCCACCACATCCATCCTCTGTTTGGGATTGACAGAGCCATCCACCGTGGCATACTTCAGCCCCAGGCGCTGCAGGTGCACAGCCACAACTTTGAGCATGCTCGTCCACTGAGAGACAACCACGCTGGAGAGAGAACAGGGTTCACAACCAGCTCTTTGTGTACTGGAACAGTTTGGTCACTGCAGTGTCTCACTCAAAGGGCTACAACAATTCAGGCACCCTTCCCCACTGCAAACTGGAGCCGAGCCCCTTGCCAATTCAGAAATAGAGGTGTAGTGGTAGAACCTGCTGTGGAAGGCTAATACCCAATAAACTTCACATAAATTAAGTCTACAACTTTCACCTCTGTTTCTGGATTTTACATTTCCACCTCCCAACCACAAACCTGAGTCACAACACAGCTTTTTCTGCAAAACACAAATATCAATAGCAACACCAAATTTAGATTCCCCATAGCCTCTCACTCCCCAATTTCTTGGACTGAACAGTTTGTGAAGCAATAATGTGTTTGACAGTTTCTTGAAAAGGAAAAAAAGCAGTGCTGGTGCTCCCATTCTTATGATGGGAATGCTCTTTGGAAAAGAGTAGAAAAAAAATCTTTCCACCAGTCCTCTGATCAATGCATTCCTTTAACAGGTTCAGTTTTAATCTCTACTTTAGTCCTCCACTTTTTTTGGGTTGTGGGGTGGGCAAATATTTCTCATCACAACCAAATCATTCCCAATCCTCTTTCTAGGGAATAGTCTTCCTGGGCCTCGAGGCCTGAGATTTCTCACACATTACCTTATGTTTACACTTACTTGTATCTTAAACTCCCCTCTTGTCTTAGACTTTTTTTTCCCCTCAACACTTGCGTTCAACTACTGCAGTACTGTCACAATTTTACTCATTACCATGAGTTTTATATTCAATTATTTTAAACTATTTCCGCTGTTACCAAGAAACATGCTTCTCTCAATCACTACGACTAAAGAAAAGGACATGTTTGCTAACCTTTTCTGAGGCTCTGAGTGACTCTGAATAGTTTTCAATTCGGCCAAGAGTTGAGCTATCTGCAGGAAGAAAAATCCAAAACATTAGTCTGCTTGCTCTCATAATCCAGTTCATCCTTGGATATTCTTTATTAAAGTAGAAAGTGATCAAAATAGCTTTTCAACTGGAATTTCTTCTGTGCTTAGAGTTTGAAGAGATTTTAATAGCCATTGGTAAGAACACTCCCACCACAGAAAACAGGGGCAGGAAATCAAATTATACAAACCTGTCTTACACATTCCAGCCCTCCTGTGAGAAGTTATTGCAACCTCTCCTCTTGTTGCCATCCCTTTTTTCTAGCTCTTCACAAGCACCATGGTCTCACATGCAAGCTCTTCTGAACTTCTGTGAATCCACTGCTTAAGATTTTCACTGACAGTTTTTCAGCAGTCACAGCCTCACAGCTTTATTAGAAGTACCCCTCAGCACCTGAGAAGTTGGAGCCTTCCCAGAAGGGGTTCATCAGGCTATCAACCTACTCATCTGATTTCATCTAAATTGGCAGCTTAGCCTGATCTGCCATTACCAAGGTGTGACAATTCATGAGCCATTTAAGAAGTAAAGTGCTGAAATCCAAGCTCCTCAAGGAAGGTAAGAATGCCACAACCAGAATACCTTGGTGCTCTCCCTGGTGATGTCAAAGATATCTGTTTGAAAAGCTGTGCCATTGAGGTAGACTGTTGATTTGGAATCAGGAGCCTGGAGCTCAGACAGTGTCAAAGCACCAAGTTGTTCCTCAATGGAGAGTGCAAGGCCTTCGCTGTTCAAGTTAACTGGATCCAGAGCCTGTGGGAAGAAAGCAATATAATAAGGGATCACAGTCAAGCCTGAGATCAAATTCAGTACTGATCCAGTCAGCACAGTATCTGCTGAGGACACTGGGTTTGAAGGATGCTATGCAATATGAAGACAGAACAATTAAGAAACACTACTGGATCAGACAACAGTCTCTTTGGACCTTTATTCTGCCCCAAAAGGGGCAGTGTATGGAAAGCATGTGAGCTTAGCAATTTCCTGTGGTCCAGTCTTGTCTCCTCAGACCCCTCCATAGCATTTAACAACTGCAGGATTACAGATGTTCGAACATAAATTCCTGCCTGTTCCCCAACAGCTGAACTATTTCTCTACAGCTGCTTTATATGACAGAGCCAAGAACTGCTGCAAGATTAGCCTGCTTCATGCAAGGCAACCTCAAAGCACTTACAGAGCTCTCCAACACACAAGCCCTTGAAACAGGCTCTACTTGTGCACTTTTGAAGGCTATCTTAAGATTAAGACTTCTTTACCATTAAAATTCTAGTTCACGTTTTATCCGAATAAAGGTATTTCCAGAGACACAGCTGCTCATATAAGTCATACTAGAGAACTCTTCAGTAGAAGGTAAGCCCCTCTAAAACATCTTGGGCTTTAAAACACAGAGGCCTAAAATTGACTCTGTTCATACTCCCATAGCTAAGAGAAATGAAGGTGTTACCAAATCTGTTAACTTACATAAACACTTGAAAAATCCCCACACCGCTACAATACAATGCAATTACCACTTTCAGTAAGGAGAGATGGCAGCAGCACTGACGGAGCCTCAAAAGCATGGACAAGACATGGACAGTACTTGAGACCTGGGAGGCACTTTGTGAGCCTGCTAGAAATTCCTTTTGACTGACTCCAAATTCTTGTGCAACTGTCAAGGAAGGAAGACAAAACAATAAGAGCTCTTGGAGACATTTCCAAGCACTGCCTGTCTACCTCCAGGAAGAGGTTCATGAAGAGCAGTCAAGAATGAACAGGCAAGCAAATACCTGATTTAACATACGAACCCATCAGCCCCCACTTTAATTAAGAAAGGAAAAAAAAGGCAAAAACACAAGTTAGAGTATGATATACCATACACTAGTGCTGACATATGTTATCTGAGCAACTAGACCTTTATTTCAGAGGAAATTTTAGATCCAGAATGGTTAAGAGATTTTCCCAGAGCCACAACAATGAGAGCACACTTTTAGAATACTAAGGTATAATTCTTTGTAACATGAGGGGAGCATTTTCCAAAGAATTTTTAAGTCCTGACCCCAGGTCTGTTTCCCTTTCTGAACTGTGCACTTAAAAGCCACTTCTGCAAATGTTTTCAGGGGAGGGTGTGCTCAAACCTTTCTCAAAGGGGTTACCACCATCATACTCTCTGCCTTCATTTTTCTGCTCTTGTCTCTTTAGGTAGGATTGTAGTGTTGACCTGGAAAAGCAAAACAAAGACACTGGGATTTACAGCAAAAAAAACAGCAAGAGGGACCTGAGCTTAGCAAGCTGATGATGCATTACGGTAAGGAAGGTTTCATTAATCATTCAGTCACAAAACGATCACACAAAATCCCCCAGTTTTGTTTAACTTGAGTATGATCAAAACCATCAATGCATTTTGGAATTCACAAGAGAAAGAAAGTCGTCTTCTTGAGTATGAGAACACCTTTAAATGTATATTTAAAAGGAAGGAAAACCCTTTACAGTGAGACTGTTGAAAGAGCCTAGGAGAATACAAAGTGATGCTGGCTTGCATTACAACTGTCTGGAGAGGCCAGCATAATTTCTAATTGTACAAGAATCACAGAGCAAAGATGATAATTCTCTCCTTTACAGGTGCTCATATATCATCATTTAAGAACAACTTGTTGCAATTCCAAGTCTTTGGAGTCTTGAAATCAGTGAGATTAAGTGTAAGGCTAGACTACAAAGCTCATAGGAGGCATGAATATATGGGAGAAAAGAAATTAATCAGTTTTGCCTACTACCAAAACAAGCAATGTCTTTTCAAATACACTAGACAGATAAATCAGAAGGGGAAAAAATTAACAGGAGTTTGTCCAAAAGCTCTCCTCATCTGAAGTGAATTTCTCATCTGATTTCCATATCAATAAAAAACAAAGCCACAAAACACCATCTCTACCCACATTCATACCTGGATCTTGCAAAGAGCACATTGTACACAGACTGCTCCTCTGCTGTAAGTTTTAACTGATGCAGCTGCGTGCTACGCTGGGGCAGAGATACCTGAAGTGAAAATTCACAGGATCAGACATACGTAGTGCAAAAGTCTTAGACAGCATCACAAACACCAGCAGTCCAAGATTTAACACCATACTCTAAGTCTCAGAAGAGAGCTGTTTGTTCACTAAAGCCATGTGTATTAACACAACTGTGACACAACACAGACACAGAACTCCAAGGAGCCGGTTAACACTTAAGATAAAATCTTTATTCCAACTCATCCAGTAACAAGAGGCATGAGCTACTAAGGATGAACTGCTTGACAACTACCACAGAGGGATTAATTTTTGTGTTGTTAAAGTAGCTTATTTCCCCATTCAAAATCAGACAGTACACCAAAACTATGCCTTTTAAAGGCTTAAGACACACCTATGACCTAATAATCCATTTAAGAGACTGTTTGTAAAAAGCAATGCAGAAAGCCAATGCTCCAACACACCCCAGGTTCATTTGACATGTGGTAGCTTGGGTTCTCAGAGATCTAGGCTAGTCCAGTGATCTAGACTAACTTTCCACTAAGTGGCCAGCTACTTGCAATTACTTGGTGTATTTTTGTCTGCTTGTGATTTATAACTGAAAGGTTTCATTATTCTCTTTAATTCTGCTTTCTGGGTAAGCAATAAAGGCATCCCACAGACATCTGCTTCTCTTGCTCAAGAGACTGCAGCAGATAGGAAACCCCACCCATTAACAAATTTATGCATGTAAATAACTAACTGTCTGCTGCAAGGAAAACTACAGAACGATGGTATAGGTGTGGAGGGTGAAGTTCTTACCAGGGGCTTGCCAGCCGAATCCAGCTGGTCCTTAGTTCTCTGCAGTAAGAGGCTCCTGGTTAAGAGGCTTAGCCTCTCTCCTCCCTTCCTTGTGTTGTTATCTACCTGGTACTTCCACACTTTGTATTCATCAAAAGGAGAGCAACGTAGAAACCTGTGACAGGAAGGAGTGAGACTTCATACCAAAGGAAGAGAGTTCTTCTGTTACTCTGGAGTGACCAGCACCAAATTCCTTGCTATTCCTTGCTACCAAAACAAACCATTTCCAAATGCCATAAATGCATCACCAAGGAGCAGTAAAACACTTCCAGTGTAATGGTGGTGATAACTTGTTTGCTCAGATGTCTTACCATCACTATTACTGTAAGCACCTGTTTCTGATTCTGTACCCATCACTTCCTCTTAGCCCATTATGTTTCAAGCATCACCAGCAAACAAAGGACATCAAGATGCAGAGGCACTTGTCAAAAAGCATATTCATCTGTTATTTCAAAATACCAAACTTCTTACTTGACAATTAATTTCAATTATCCAAAATTAATTTCAAATGCAGTTCTCTCTGGTTTTCCAACACCATTTGTAACCTTTGCCCCCACTCAGCAATGAGGAGCACCTGTTTATCATTGCTCAGAGAATCCAAAGTTTTCACCCTTTCCTTCAATGCCCTTGTAGCACAACACTCCAAGGTGGTCCTCCCAGGCTGCCGTGGTAACAGGGATTAACTCATAAAACATCTGTTCATTAAAATTGTGCATACTCATCCCGAAGACATAGGAGATCCAAGGTAATTTCCCCGTTGTTCTCCAGGGAGGCAGAAAAGCTACATGCAACAGCAGACACATGGTCAGCCTTGTGCAATGCCTCAACCACAGACTCTGCAATCCAGTGCTAAGTGTTAATATAACTAATCTCACTACTCCACCTATCTTACAGACATCTCAAACTTAGAAACGACTTCAGCACTTCATCAGAGAAGAATTACCAGGACTGGATCCCTTTCCATGTGGTCACATGCAGCCAGCTCACCTCAGGAGAGAGTACATGTCCAGCAAGTTGTTCTGTATCGGCGTCCCAGTGACAGCCCATCTGGCACTGGCTCTCAGTTTGCACACAGCTATAGAGGTTTGAACCCTTGGGTTTTTAATATTGTGAGCTTCATCCAATATAATTCGAGCCCAAGCTACCCTGAGCAAAGGGGAACAGGGAGATGATCCACTCTGAAAGAAAAAGCAGACTATAATCTGGAGCAAAACCTTGCTAGGCTCTACAGGGAGCCACAAGCAAACACATTTTTCCAGCAAGAAGCCTTTTCCTGATGTTAGTCAGCAGCAATTTGTGCTCTTACTGTCGTGTAAGAAATGGTCTCCAGAAGTCATCTTTTAAAGCTTCCATGTTTAAAGTTTATAAGCCAAAAACTCATAACGTATTTGTCTGATCTTAATAATAATTTCTAGTATTTTGCTCATTTTCTTACTTTTAACATTTTATCATATAATGTCCTTGCTTCAAGAGGTGCTTCATATCAGTAAAATTTTGCTATGCTGAGATGAAGGACCACATATAATTATTCTGATCTCTCAAAGATTTTATAGATGCCACCTAGAAGTTCCAGGAAATTCCAACTCCTCTTTTCTTCAAGAGCTACATCTAGAGTTTTGCACAGAGGTAGGAGACAGCAATATCCACACCAGCAAGGGACTTCCTCTGCACTGTGTAGTCATTTCAGTCAGCACTCAGCAGTCATATCATTATCTTCATAGCCCAGCCAGCACACTGCTGTTTCTTCAAGGCAGCACGGAAGCTGCCTCAGTCTCAGTTCAGACTGACCCAGAGCCTGAGCACAACAGGTTTCTGATAGTTTGGAATGACATTGGTGCTTCAAGCAACAAAGAACATCAAACGGGAGATGCTACTGCTCCTTTACCTCAAAAAAAGAATGAGATTCACCGCTGCATTCTTAAAATTACTTCTTAAGACATTTCAACTGTATTCAACGTAGCATATTCTGTAATTCTGCAGAACAGATGTATCATGAATGTATCTGTTCTTGCTGCACTTCACAGCACTTTCTCTCATCATTTTGCTTTTATAAAAATAATCAACAGGGGCTTATGAAACAAAAAAAAAAAAAATCAAGCTGCTGCTCACTGTAGCACATATAAGGTGCTACTTGAAACAACAATGGTTTGCAACACCTCAGAACAAAACCTTAAGGCTATTCTCTATTGACATTATGGCTTCTCACCTCCACATCATGGTCCTGAGCAGGGACTTCCCCTTCCTCTTTGCTTGTGGGAACCTCTTTGGAGAGAAGGCTGTAGGTTGTGACAACAACATCATATCCAGAAAGCCTGAATGAAGAGAAAGTAGTAATCAAGAGCAGGAACAAATAAGGAATTCATTTTGCAAGAGAGACCAAACACAGGCTGAAGGATGCATCTAAGAACAACACAGCTCTGCAGGAGCTGAAACGCTGAGTTTTACAGAAAACCAAGCTTCACTGCAGTCAAACAGGAGAGACGCATCGTCCCCATTTTATGGATACTGGAAATAGATACATCAAGCTCAAGATGATAGTAAAAGCCCGTTGACCAGAATGCACACCACATGGGATGAGCCCTACTTAGAGAGCCTGGCACCCAGGAATACTGCTCAGCATAGCCTGAAGAGGTCTAGAAAACACTCTGATCTATACATACAGCTGATAAAAAAATACAGCCACAAAGCACAAGCAAGGAAGAAACTGCCACTGACGACCTTTGCAAGCAAGAGATATTTTAGAGAACATACACCTTTTTTTTTTGCTATCAGAAGCAGCAACAGCCTCTACCAGAACCAGTGAGCATGGGCACAGGCCATAAATGTTTTATTTAATACACCTTGACAGCACACATCAGCCTGACTTTCGAGATCTTCCACATTTCAATATTTCACATTCTTCCATCATTCTACATCCGCTGAATTTCAACTTTAATAAACGCAATCTCTTGCTACATAGTATTTTGCTTTTCTTGGTCATATTTATGGTTTAGCACTTACACCTCTGCATGCTTATCTCGATTTGGCCCATGGTACAAATAGACCCTCAGTTTGCCAAAGGCCACGCGTCTCTCAATCTCTTTCTTCCAGTGATGGATCAAGGACGCAGGACAAATGACTAAAGTGCCATGGGAAGGGATAACAGTGAAGTCTAAAAGAAAATATTGCAGACAGGTTTCAATATCTTCACATTAGACTAGAACAAAGACAGAATTTTTGGAAATTCACGATTGAGAAGAGTGTCCAACTTGTTCCACGAGGATACAGACAGTACAGACTGTGGACACAGAAGCAATACTCTTTTGAAAAGCACTAACATCCCCAGTGTCTGTGGACAAGATAAAAGTAATCTTTGGGGGAGAGTTGGAAAGAAAAAAGGTCAGTCACAGAGAGGTGAGTAGTAACTATTTTAAGTCCTTATGAAAACTATGCATATGTTTAAAAAAAAACTATAAACTATATTTTGCAAACCCAGCATATGCTGGCTTTAACTATTTCAGGAAAACAGTAAAAAAAAAAAAATATCCCCAAACAATATAAAGTAATGAGTTGGAAAATCCTACACATCCAAAGGGAGACAAAAATGACATGATGAAGAGAAAGGCAATGCAAGGAAGCACAGTAAAATTTAGCCAAATGAAAGTTTTCTGCAGAAGGAAAGTGAGCATAGTTACAGTGGTTGTTGTTCTACGACCCATTAACCTATAATGCTTTAGGCATTTCAAATGGCACTTCATCATAACGTATGTGCTGTAGGATGGAAACAGTTCTGTACCATTTTTGGATAGCCATATTTCTAACGTCTCCCTTCTTTTCTCTGTCTTCAGCTGCTTCTGGGCCAGAATGAGAGCAATCATCGTTAGAGTCTTCCCCAAGCCCATGTCATCCGCTGCAAAAAGACACACACAAATTATCACCTGCAGAAATGAGACCCCTAGATCTGCACTGAGGGAAATACTACAACAGAAAGTGCCCTGGGGAACCCAGAAAATCAAAAATACACAGATGAAAATTTCAGCATATGATTTAGTTACTGGTTAATACCTGTAGCTGGTAATAGGGCACAGAAAACAAGCCCTTTTGACATGCCTGCAAAATAACCAGTTACTGGCCTCCAAGTAAGTTACATGCAAAACTCTGCTGCCATAGATCTGCCCCACAAAATCCACTTTGTCATTCTGTTGCTCACCCAGAATTCCTCCACACGGCCTCTGACTCTCTCTCCAGAGGAGCCACGCGAGCGCCTGTTTCTGGTGCTGCAGCAGTGGAACCTGAGAGGGTGAGACAGAGGATCTGAAGGAAACACCTGGCAAAATTTAGACACTTCTGTTTCCTGCACCAATTACCCTTTTCAACTGTTTTACTACAATCCTACTAAAAAGAGTTCACCTACCTGTTCTTTATCCACGTGGACTGGAATACCCAAGGTAAGCAACTCCTGAAGACAGGAGGTCAGCAGTACCATAGATGAGTCTTCCCAATGTTTCCTGCTCTAACCAGCCTAGTGCCTCACAGTGCTCTGAGAGAGCAGATAACGACAGCTCCTTCAGCTGGAAAATCCACCCCACGCTACCTTGCTTACAACAGCTATCACTGTCAAGGAAAGGGATTGAGAACACTTTCCCTTTTCTCACCGAGTCTAAGACCCCTACAGACTCTTACAGCAGAAGAGGGACTACATACTACCATCATAGGACATTCAGGGACCTTCCCCACCACTGAAAAGGTCCCAAGACAATGTGACAAGTGACACAACATATATACACCATATATACACCATCCTGTAGAGGCATGTGCCTTCCAATACCTTGCATACAACCTCAAACAGATCAGAACTGACCACTCTGGAGTCCATCGCATTGCATGAACTCAATCACCTGCAACACTTCTTTGAAAGCTTACCTCTTATAGCTCGCCAGGAAGAATGAACAGTGAGGTTCTCACACCTCTTTTCTACCAGTCATGTACAAACAACATGGATGGACTGTAATTAGAGTATCTCCTTCCAGCAGGATGCAAAGTATGTCAAAGAGGGAAGGAAGGAATGCTCTAGGGTACCACTCAGAGGTCATGATTCATTCAACAGCATGACACCTTCCATCCTTGCCAACTCACCTTCAGTCCAGAGGGATCTTCAGCTGCTGTCTCCTCTGTTGGACAGGATTCTAGAGATTCGTGAAGATGATTAATAGCCTCAAATGTGGCACTGTGTACAGCCCTGATTCGGTCTTCCGTCATTCTTCCCCCATACAGATTCTGCACACCAACGCCCACTGCAAAGATACAGTACCAGAGATGTGTTTACAAAGCTAACTTTCCCAAACAGATCTTTCCCCTCAAAGATTGACTTCAGTGGCTACAGACGCCAGAGGGACAGTATGCAGCTTGCAGTAACAAAAAAGATTTAGTACTCTCACATGTGTCCACAAGCTGCAGGATTATTTCAGAAATAGTACTCAACAGTCTTCTCTGTAATGACAAAGTCTTTCTATACTTACTTCCAAAACTTTGGCCACTGGAACCCAAAGTAGCAGCAGCCAAGGGGTGACTGTGTGAGCCTGCAGAGGCCTTTGCTGTAGGATCCTGGAGCGGGAGTGGTGTTACCAGCTTTGTACCACCTGGCCTGCCAGCTGGGTTAGACGAAAGTTCTTCACGGCAGCTGCTGCTTGTGCTATCCTGCCCTTAAGGAAGAAGGAATCACAGGCTGAAAAGGTTGCACAGTGAACCTCAGAGCCTTGCTCTACAGCCCAGAGAAGAGCCTTCTTTTTGTCCAACAGTCTGCTGGCAAAATACTATGAAGGGGTGACACCAATAGCAGGATACCACATCACCTGAGCCATTACAACTACCAACATGTGCTCTTGGCCTGCTGCTGTGACAGGCAGCAAGTCCAGCTCCAGCCTCAGTATGTGGTTTACAGCAACACAGTGAACTCTGCAACTGTGATCAGAGTAGTGCAAATAAGGTCAGTTTTGCACACTGTTCCCAGACGATTTGTTAATTTTGAAGACATCTCTCTTGTCAATATTTTGAACACAAAAACTATCGAAACATCCAAGAACAAATGGGCCAAAAGCTCATGAGTTTCTCTCTCTCAGGAATGGCACACTGGAAGCTGCTCATTTTGAATCTGCTAACTGGAATATTCAGTCACAACAACATGCATGAACAGCACAGTTCCATAATGCAACAGAGGGAGTTAACGCTTCATTGGTATGTTCTCATAGAGATACCTGTCTCAATCACGTAGCCAAAGCTGGAAACCTAGATCCTAATGGTGGGAGGAAACTCCCTTGGGAAGCCACCACATTTCAGAGGAAACATTTGAGTTGTTCTATTCATCTGCTCCCAAGCACATATTTAACAATAAACACTTTTCATCTTCAGTAAATCTCAACAGACAAACATTTTATAGACCACAGGCCATATGTAAGTTTTGCTGTATTTCCTCCATATTAACAACTATTTTAAGACAAACTGTTTTGTAAACTTACGGAGCAAAAAAAAAAAAAAATTAGCCCTACCTTTTTGACTAGTATCTGCTGTTGAAATGTTAAGAGCACTGAGTGCAGCTTCCAAATCCTGCACTTGCTTTAATAACCGTTCCCCTTTATCTGGCAGCAACTGAATGTTCACTGTGGCCAACGTACTCTGCAAACGAGAAAGAAACCAAAACCTGAGTGTGGTTACCAAGCTCTCTGCCAACACAGAACAATCAGGTCAGAAGTCTAAAAAGAATTAATCTTATTCCATTTTAATTTGTATTTTGATACTGTTCTGTAATCTCCAAAAGCTTTCAAGTGCCATTCAATACAATTATACAGTCTTTTAGCAGAAAATAAACTAACCATTAGTGTTCTTTAGAAAAGATGGAAGGACACAGGGACTCCTCCTTTTCATGAAACAGGTAGTCAGGTGAGTCAGACAATCTTAACATCTCTTAAAACATCCACAGCATTTAACCTACTTGCACCTCTTTCTATGCTTGCACAAACAACAGTTCTGACTTTATTTCAAGGTTCTGTTCTGAACTCTAGACAAACAGGGGGGTTCATAATAAAAACTGTAGAACATAGTGATTGGCAATTACTGGGGAAAAAAAAAAGCAAACAGGCAGATGGTTTATTTCACCCTAGTGTGAGCTTTCATAGCTAGATCACTCCAACTGCACAAGACCAAGAGAGGCTACCAGAAACAGCCATGTTATTTACAAAGGTTAAGCTGCCTGTGCACCATTTAATCTTATGCAAATTACTTTCAGGGTAAAAGACAAGACACAACCTCAGGTGGGTCAAAACTGAGCATCCCCAAAGGCAGAAGACTGTATTACCTTAGAGGTAATTGGTTTGTATCTGCTTAATACAACCAGTCTGTACATAGGCTGAATTCCCTTCCATGCCACATCTTCCTAAACCCCATTTTGAGTTTCTGCTGTGAGGAGATACCATATCCTGATGCCTGTCACAAGTAAGGGAAGTCACCCTGACAACAGAACAATAAACCCCCCAAATAATAGGTGCAATAAATGACCTTTTTCTGTTTCAGCTGGACTACAAGATGGTTATGAAGCCCTTTAGGGTCCTGGGGTCCTTCCATGTGATGTGATGCTGCCGTTCCTGGCAAAGATGTCCCCTGCACACTCTTTCCTGATCTTCCTGAAGGAATCTCAACTGATTTCTCAGGTTTACTTTTACCTGATGAGGAACAAACAAATTGTACTTCATCACTGTCGCTGCCAGAGGCTTCGCCAGGAGGCTGTGGCAGCCCTGGCCCGAGCTGTGCCTTGGGCAGCTCTGCCTCTGCACCTCCCCTCAGAGCAGCACGCTGCGATGCTGCCGACTGTGCTCCTGCTGGGGAAGGGGCATCTTCTTTAGACACTGGTTTCATTTCACCATTCTTCTGACCAGTGCAATCTTTCTCTCTTGTTTCTTTATCCTCACAACTTTTTAAGGCTTTTTCTCCAACCTGGTCCTCCACTGGAGACTTGGTACTTGTACTTTGCTTTCCAAGACTCAGTGGCAAGTGTTTTGGTCTTGCGCCTGGCTCCTTGTCCACACAATCGGAAGGCTTCCTGGATTCCCTGCCACTGCCACCACATTTCTCTTCCTCTGAAAGTGTATTTTTCTCTTTCCTGGTCTCAGAAAGGCCAAGTTTAGATTCAGACACTGTAGTCTCCTGAAGTTCTGCGTCACTTTTACTTCTTGCGGACGGTTTCTTTTTATTTTTGAGCTCTTCTAGAGGTACTGTCTCTATGGAGGAATCAGAGGTTGATTTCCTTTCTTTATGTGACACCAGCACACTCTCATTCTCTGCTTTAACTCCTTTTGCTTTACTTTCCTCTCCATTTCCTTGCTTCATTTGTTTCCAGGATGATGGTGCACAATTCTTGTCTAGCACTTTGAATGGATTTCTTTGGCTAGTGGGATTGAAGAAAGGTGCTGTGTTGGGCTGGGATTCCAAGGGTTTTGACACTTTGCTATGGTTTGGATCCTGCAATATATACAAGGGAGTAAATGCTAATGTACAAATTATTAAAGCTTGTTAATAACACACACAACCTGATCACCTCAAGCAAGACTTCATCCTCTACCAAGATCATCTTTCCTATCATTTTAACAGAATCAGGAGAAACATTTCATAAGAAATCCAAAACAAAACTGCTGGTTTTCTACTTTCTTTGCCATTCCCATTGGTTTTTGGGATCAAGTCCCAACAGCACAATCTCTAGAAAATAGGACAGCCAGGAATCAAATCCAAGATTCTTCTAAGACTGAAGAATAGTGAGTACTTCATACAACTTAGGAGAAAGAGAAGTTTCATCTAGAGGACAGCAGGCCTGATACACTTTTCAGCTGGAAATTACAAAATCTGCCACTAAGCAGTTTCAGAGGTGATTACTGTATATGGAATGAAAAGTCATGCTGGAACAAGGTGATACTAGAATAAAAACGAAACACTCATACCTGCCATGGGACGCTTCCACACCATTTCTTTCCATTCAACTTACTTTTAAGGCACCGGTAAAACAACCTACCAAGGAGTAAAACAAGATTTCAACCCCAGGAGCCACTAAAGAAGCTCTAAGCATTCTTTAAAAAGTACTTTGCACCAAAAACCATCACAGACAAGTTCTCTTAATCTGTACTTTACATGCAGACCTTTGCATAACGAAAGGCCATGAATGCTGGCAATAGAGCTTTTTACAGAAGCAGTGTTCTCTGGACAAAGATTCCTATGGTTTGGGGTTTTTTTTTAATTTTAGCAATAGAAGAGTAACTGCTCAGGCAAAAATACTGTCTATGTTTACAGCCTTAGAAGCATCTTATGATTTCAAGGTGTAAGGAAACAGCTCTCCTTTTAGTTACACTGCACAGGCCACCTCATCTTTATAGCAGCTCAGGGACAGAAATACTTTGGATGTGATTTCTTTTGTAAACTAGCAGCCAACCAGGACTGCTGCAAGTACTTCATGAGAATTAACATTGGTGAATTTGATGCTGAGTTTGGGTGAACCCAACCACTGAGCCATGTTCAAGTCTGTTAAAAACAAACACTATCTGATGACCCAGGTTTATGCTATTGGATGTAACTGCTAATAAAAGTGGCAAACATTTGCAAACAGGGTAAGTGAAGGCCTCAGGGCTTGATGACCCTCTTCAGTTTTAGGAGGAAACGACAAGTCAGTCATCCTCATCAAACAATTCCGAGTGTTTCAACATGTGCAATAAACCTCCGTTTCCACTTTGAATAACTGGCAGTTCAACTCTCTCACCTGTTCATAAATAACAAAGAGAGCTAAGATCCTCCTGATCCTAAGAATAACGATCTTTATTTTTAAGAGGCAGCATCCTACAAAGTAAGTCTTCAAATATGCCATAAAAATGAGATACTCTAATAACAGCCCTCCTTTCCCCACAGGACACACGTACAGCTTAGGTGGATGTTAAATCCTTATTACAGAAAGACTACTAAATCACAGGATTCAAGTTTTCTGACCTGTAACTGCAAAAACTAAAGGACCATTAGTCAGAAGCAGTGAGAAGATTATTTTAAGCACTGAACATAGGATAAAGAAGGAAGAAGGAACATAGGTTTTAGCCCTTTGAAGGCAGACATCCGGTTTTCAAAAAATTTGAGGAACTTACTGGTATTCATCTCTGTCGGGCTGCTGAACCAAGACTTGCAGCTCCACCACGCATCCCTCATGGATCAAGCAGTGAGAAGCAGGAACTCTGAAAGGAGGAAAGGAGAAGCGGAAGAATACAGACAAGACGAGCTGCCCAGGAAACTGCCGCCGCAAAACAACGCCTTGCAACAAAACAAAGACTACGTAAGAAAACAAGTTTGCGACTGCTGACACAGCACTGAGCTTCCCTCAGGACAGCCACGTGTGCCCTGTGTCCCCTGTCCCACCGTCCCCCTCCTGCCACCCCCTGCCCTGCACCTACGGCGCTGGGAGGACGAAGCCGCAGGCAGCGGGGCCCTGCGTCCCGCACACGTAGAAGCTCTTCCCTTTGTTGGGGCCATCGCGAACGCCCGTTTTCAGGAAGCAGAGGGACCCTGCGGAGCGGAGAAGAGCGGAACTGGTCAGACCGAGCCCCTTCCCCCCTACACCCTCCCGGGGACCCCCGGGCCGCCCCTCACCGTGCTCGGCGCACGGCACGGCCTCCA
>VZTF01004742.1:436418-446619 GCA_013397755.1 Cnemophilus loriae
GGCGCGGCCTCGACGCGGAGGCGCGGCCTCGACGCGGAGGCGCGGCCTCGACGCGGAGGCGCGGCCTCGAGCCGCGCCCCGGGGTCACACCCGGCACGGCCGCGCTCGCGGTGTGGAGGGAGCCGTGCTCCACCCGGGACATCTCCCTGTCCTGGAAACGGCTCCAGCTGCCGCGCGTGACAGGCTCATCCAGCCAGCTGGACACGCGTTTAAAAGTAAAATACTTAAAGATGAATGTAAGTTGAAATAATAGTACTAACAAACACCACAGACCATCAGGAACTGGAAATAAGTTGGGGTTTTTTTTTTCTTCTGTATTTAAAATGGGAAATACAGTTTTACAAAAAGTGTGCATTTCTCAATTACTGCTTTTGTTAATGACAACTCAAGTGAGAGAACGACTCCAGTAATAACGGATTTATGGAAGGGTGTACAAAAATATGAACAACATTTACACTAAATAACAAATTAGTGACATTAACACTGGCAGTGAAATTCAGCAACGCTGTAAACTCTTGCAAGCCCCCTGACTTGCTTGAAGGCTGTGTTTGTCTCAGTACCTGTGTGAAAAATGTGCTTTTTACACAATACTATCGATTTTGTGCTTTCACACGTGCCTTGGAATTTTTTCTCCTGAACACGAGAGTGTTTTGGACCAGCACGGACTCCTCCACAATGCATTCATACTTGTGTGTGCCCTTCTGACATTCAGCAACGACTCTGCTCAACTTGTTTCGAAGCAGGAATATGGAATAAAAGGGATGCAGACAAAATACTTCCAGGCAAGTGTATAGCTTAAGGAGTGTTGAGTACTACAAGCAACTGTGATTGTTATGTTAGCGGCAGCAATAATGACCTGCAGGGCGTTTCCCGGCAAATACTGGGGTTTTTGGTTCTTTTTTCCTAACGACTGCCCACAGGTGCAATTTCTCTAATACATTAGAAGTAAGAAAATGCAGGAGTTAGAACCTCACTATAATTAATTGGTTTATTCCTGCATTATGCTAAGAGCCATCTTACTGGAGCTTAAGTGTTCTTGCTCTAACAGCCTGTTCTTAAATCAGCAAACCATGTACTGAATTTTAAGCATGCAGTTATATTTTACATGGGAACACAATGGGATTCAGGCTAGTTCAGAAAGTCAAGTTGCTTTGTCCAGAGATGGACATAAGCTTGTGCTGAAATACATCTCTGAGTCAGGAACACAGACAAACAGGATGTCTAAATACAGTACTGGACCGAGGCTCTGCCTCACAACACTTTGCTTCTGTGCCTCTGATCAAGTTGCACAAAGACAAAACGAGTGTACACCCCGTTTTTGCCCAGATGGAAACATCCTGCTCCTGATTTCCAAACAACCTGCAGCAAAACCTCACACAAAGCACTTCTGGGGAAAGGTAGAGGCACAGGGGAGCAGGCACAGAGTAAACAAATGAAAATCCTTGGTCCTTAAGTCCATTTGCTGCTGACCCCCACCCCCAAGGAATTATCCTGCTGACTTATGTCTCCCACTCTTTGAAATACACAGTAAGGCAGGGCTGTAACCCCCAAAGTAAGGAAGGGGGTAGCCCAGGAAGGCACAGAAAGGTTCCTCAAGCTCAATATACTTGTATGATCCACCTCATCCCTCTTTTCCTTACAAACCTTCCCACCTTTGCAGCTTGTTTCACTGCCAGCAGCTTGGCTGTGCTGAGTTCCCCTTCTTTGGCAAGCAGGGCTGATAAACCCGCTCACAAAGGCCTAACAAGGTAATGTCTGTACAGTGCTTAAGAACATGAAAAGTGCAACAGAAGTGCCAAATGTTCTTACTTTTGAGATTAATGAATTAATACTCCAAGAAATAGAAGCACTGAGGTAACTACAGCTTAAATACTACATTCCATCATGATTTAAAAAAACCAGCCAACTCTCTTCTCTCTAGAAGATGAATCCTGAATATGAAGTGGTAATATCTTATTTATATTCTGTCAAGCTTAGCACAGCCATAGAGTGCCCTTTTAATAACAGCAAAAACAGGGACATGAGCCAAAGTTCTCAGAGAAACTAAGAATTCTGCACTAATGATTTCTGCAAATCCCATCTCTGTGCTGTTCCCAGCACGTGTCTGCTCCCACTCATTACACCCAGAGAAGCTGGTGTCCCATGCCGACGAAGCAAAGCACAGTCCAATGTCAGATCTGGCATTCTGATGGCTGAACAGACAGAAATATCCCCCAGCAAAGGTAAGTAGGACCATAATCTGCATGAGCTCTCTAAAAAGTTCAGGTTTTGCCCTTAGTGAAGTCCATGTTCCTCAGCTGGGAGTCTGTGACAGTAAGCCTTTATGTAGTATCCAACGCACAAGCTCCTATCAGAGCACTCCAGCTATCAAGTATCAACTGATTATCCTGCTGGTCAGAAGAGGATGGACATAACAATGAATTAAACACCGCACATACTTTTTCTGTTTTGTTCCTGTATCAGCTTTGGCCAATAATGGACCCAAGATTCAACTGACTAATGATCTGGTCAATTAAACCAACTCCTGCATTCCTATGCACTGTGTGATAATGACGTGGCAGAAGAGTCAGTAGCACCCTAACCAGTAAACAAACACTGCTGTAAAATGCTGACGCAAGTACCAGAATTCAGCTGCTTCCAGGTGTTGAGAAAACACTGGAAACATCCCGACAAGGCGTCCTGGTTCTGGTGAAACACCACCAGCTGCAGTAGGCCCCGCTTAGTGGTTTCATTCCGTTTTCCTACTCCAGTGCCCACGTCAAATGTTCCCTTCATCAATGCTCTGCAACTTCAGTCTTTGGCTGGCATGGGGCCTGGCAGCACGCCGGGTGTTCCCACTGCTTCCTGCCAGAGTCCGCAAGGGGAACAGGGCTCCTGGTAAAGCATCTTCCCCAAACAGGCTGAGTTTCACATCAGCTTCAATAGCTCTGGCCAGACTGGATGCATAACTGTCCAGAGATTTATGGACTTCAGCTTTTACATGAAGAACAGAATTCTTTGCAGCTTCTGAAAAAAAAAAAGGTAACAGTTGGTAAGCATGGCTGTGCAAATGCTTGAAAACTAATATAGATCCTATTGTAAAGGCATGATCATGCCCTCTGCAGAATAACTACCCTACAGAGCATATTTACCAACAATACTCACGTTTCCTACACCATTCTGTGAACACAAAGCTTCAGACTGACCTGGGATAATCTGTGTTGGTGCAGCTGTTTTTGTAGCATCTATACACCTCTCCACCCACCAACACGTTGAGCAATACAATAGTTCATCCTAAATGTAACTCTTCAGTGAGACTGCTGAAATAATGTAAAGCCTCAGGGATCCTGAAAGAGACTCACCAGGGAGAAGACTTGTGCACTAAGAAGACTTGAAGAAGACTAAGAAGAAGACTTGTAGGGACTTGTGCACTAAGACTTCCCTCTTTCACTCAGACCAGGAATTAGATGACTGCTCCTATGTAATCACTCAGAAAGATAGCAGGAAACATACGCTAATGTATTTGTACAAGGAAATATTCATCTCGTGCTGGGAAGAGGACAAAAGGGAATTTTGCCAAGATGTTTAAAAATTCCATAGAAAGAGTTTTCTCATTATTTCAGGTTTTATTATTACTTGATTCTTAACGGCATTCTGCTAATTTTCATATTGTCCACAATCATGTATTGTCTAGAAAATTCAGCTGTATTATCAAATCTTCTATTGAAATTATTTTAACTATCAGCCTAAATTAATGTTCTGACATTTTACAGGTGATCACAGCAACGTTCTGCTAGCCCAGAATCAACAAGCAAGTTGACTGAAAACATTGCATGTGGTTCATCTGTTTTCACCCATACCTGCTGAAGAACACACCCAGTAAAGCGAAGTAGAATTGAAGTAAAAAGAAGTAAATGAAACAGAGTAAAATTATATTCAGATCATTGAAGTCTGTAAATGGAAGAATTTCAAGTCTTTAAGTGACAATGTTGAGAAGAGACAGCAAATGAGAAACAAGGGATAATGCAATCAAAATATGAGGGCAGGAAAATATATTCCCTGAGAAACACAAAACAGACTGTTACAGCCACCAAGATGAGTGGAGTTGCAGAGAGGATACTGCTGTGCAATTTAATTTATATATGTGCAGGGAATCCCAGCTTCTAACTCTTGTCCTTGCCTGCTGCTACTTGAGATCTGGAAGAAAGAGCTGATTTTGCTTTCTGTTGTACCTGCATGAATGATCAGGTCTGTCAAGGCAAACAGTGGTCAGATACTTTTCAAGACAATTCTCAAGGTCCTGGGAGGCTTCCTGAGCATTCAATATAGTTGACTCTGAACATTTTCATACTTACCCCTACACTCACCTTTACTTTGCTCTACTTCATCTTCAAACGTCACTGAACTCCTCCTTCGAGGGGGACAGATGCAGGGTGGAGCATGAGGACCATCTGAGCTATAATCTTCAAGAAGCATTGTATCTGTTCCTGAAAAGAGCAAGAGCCCTCAAGTCAAACAGTAACACTGGGATACAATGTGGTGGCAAAAAGTTTTCAGTCTATTTACAGAAGTTCCTTCGAAAGATGTCTAAATCCAGCTTTTGTGAGTAAATTTCAGCTCAAATTAAACACTGCACTGGAAAAGAATGAGGTCAGTTTTCATTTATAGGATTGGGAAATCATTAGAGACTCATTAGAGACTGGGCATCGCAGGCCCCAGGAGCATGTACTGCATGCAGCAGGAAACACCAAAGAGGGACTAAGGCTTCCTTCTGCTTTTTAGTAACTCACAGTAAAAGTATCCAGCTGAAACAGTATTTCACAGTGGATCACTGTATATCCATTCCCAGGCTATGGACTGTGCTTCCTCCTTAACCAGCAGTGGCACTTCTAACAGCATTTGGTATCTCTTTAGTTTTGTTCATTTGTTTAAATTGCTCTCACAAGATGGTAAAACCCCATCCTCTTAACTGAGGCAGGTTTACCAGGAGGCTGTTCTCCTTTATCACATATAGCTGTGGAATATCCACAACAGGCGTAAAACTACCAGCACGAAACAATCACCAAAAATAAATCCCAGCTCCACAGACTTCCTTTACAAAAGTGGGAAACAAATCCCTTACATCAAGCAACCTTTAAAAGATCACCCTCTGGTGTCTCTAGAGCAGAAATACTCTCTAAAATTACTACTGCAGTTAAAAAGCGGTAGCTAACTGCCAGAAAAATCTGGCAACAGATCTGGATAGAAAATTACCATCAGAACTCTTTTTCCCTTTTCTAAACCATCTTCAGTTGAGAGATCTTAAGTAGTAATGAAATCATAAGCTGAAACCATCCCAAGTGTTTATGTTTACACTGCAGGATGAACAAGACAGGGTCTCTTACAAAACAGGAAACAGAGAAGCACATTCTTCACAGCACTTTGTTGCTCTGTTCCTTGTGGATACAGAGAAAGTCTCCAAAGAACAACAGAAACTGAAGGAGAAGGGCACAAAAGCAGTGAGTCTTGCTCCCAGGACACATTACCAAGGGAGGGTCACCATTCTGTAAGCAGCATTTTGCAAGTACATCTATCGAGAGCAAGGGAGGAAGAAAGCAACTGCAGCAGTTTTGTTGTAACAGCTGGGACAGATGCTTCATGTCATTTGTCCACCAGGAGACTTCTGTGGGTGTAAATACTGACCGTCCACGAGAGTGCTGCCAAGTGCAAACTTCTGCCCAAGTAGGGAGCAAGAGACCTGCAGTTACCTGAATCCTGTGAGCAGCTGAAACCTGTGTCTCCCGTGCTGCTGCTGTTTCCCAGTGGCCTCCCACCTGCCATGAGGGCAGTAAGGTGAGGAGATAGTCCCAAATCTGCAAGAAAGATTTTGGTTTTGTTACATGGTGAATGGTTAAGGAGTTTGCAATAGAAAAAACCTCTTCCAGTAATACCCACTCTACAGCCTTATTAATTATTCTGCATATAAAACTTACCTTGCTGATGCAGAGAGCACAGCTTCTGGACTTCCCATCTTAGAAATCCAGTCAGTAGCTCCCATGTTTGGAAAGGCACGTCTCCTTTCTCCTTGCACCATCTCCCTCCCACTCTTGTTGCAACTGCATGTGTTTTATCAGCCAGACAGGCTGAGCACCAAGTATATGCTCTCACATGGATGGGGAGATTTGCCAGGCATCTTCTAGACAGAGAATAACATGGTAGCCACCAGCAGCTGCGACAGGCCATTAGTGTGGGAAGAAGCTTATGAACAAGGCTAGGGCACAGAGATGCCCAACGTCTTTCAAATCTCCAAAACAAGAAGGGGAGATCCTGGGATTCTTACAAAGGTACTGTCTTTGGATCTCACCTTGAGATTTTGCTGTGGGTTTGTTGGGGGTCTTTTTTCCCCTACCTATCAGCCTCTGATAAGAAGCTGACACCTTGAAGTTCATTGCTTAGAAAGAGAAAGAAATTTCCTGTCTTTTCCCTCCCTACCTCAGTTTCCAATGTATTAATCCATTGTCATTGCATTGCTACTGTAAAAAAAAAAAAAACAAACCACAAAACTGAGCAACTGGAGGTCTCAGTCTGCAACTTGGGGACACACCAAATAGTTCTACGGTCTTACACAGTTTTACTTTGTTTATGATCTTTTCTTCCCAACCATTAAGCCTAAAAGCTGAACTTGCAGAAACAGTTACGCCAGTGGAACCTTAGTGGATTTCAGAGAGTTGTAGCATAAGGCCATTAATCAAAGAAAAAGCGCTGCAAAAAGTACTGTGGTAGAGCTCAAATCTGGACTACACAAAATGGAAGGCACACAAAAAGAAATGCTTGAGAAACAAGAAAATAAATTATTTTTATTAACTTCATCACTATGTTTTCTCTGCCTGAGAAAGTTTTACTGTAGTAGGAGAAAGATGTTAACTATAAAAAAGAGAAAAATTCTCCTTTCAAATGTCTATAACCTGACTGCTGAAGACTAATAGACTTCTTAAAACTCCAGAAACATTCAACTTTCTTTACAGAGCCCTGAAACATGCCAAACACAGGCAGACAGGAAGCCTTGCTCTTGGTGGTATTAAGGAAGTGTCTTTTGCAGCCACATCTTACCTGTGATCCTGTTGGAAATGCTGAATAGCCTCGATGTCCTGTGCCGCTGAACAAAGGACTCGCGGTAATACCGATCCCCAAAGCACATTCCCAGGAGTTCCTTGCGCACTGTCTTGTTCCACAGCCCATAAATTAGCGGATGGCAAATGGCACTGGAAAAGGACAGCCATGTAGCCAATGTCTCCAAAGCAGGGGAAATACTGTTTTTCCCCCAAAGTGCCTCTGAGGTAATTACTACCATGTAAGGCCCCCACGTAATGACGAAAGCCCCGATGACAACCAAGATGGTTATGAAAGCTTTGCACTGGTTGGCTGAGTAAACAACCCCTTGGAAAGCATTCCTTCGGCTGCCAGAGGAGGATGTGGAGGTGCTGGAGTTCTTCCTCCCGTTCCTCTGTGAGTCCTCCTCCACAATGACAACGCTCCCACAGTGGATTTTGCGAGCCTTAATCCTTGCCACGCGGAATATGAATCCATAGCAGATCATCATGACCACGAACGGCAGCAGCGCGCACCAGATCTGCCAGAAGGCCGTGTAGGCAGCCTCCTTATGCCAGGCTGCCACACACATCCACTTGAATTGGTCAAACTCCAAAGAGGACCAGCCGAAAAGGGGAGGGAGGCAGCCAATAAGGGAATGCAGCCACACGTACACAAGAGCTACCACTGCTCTGTTGCCCGTTATCTTCATTGGATAAACCATCGGGTACAGCACAGCGTAGTACCTGCGGGAAAAGAAAAGAAGTTAAGTCTGCGGGAGCATAAAAGACATACAATAAAGAAAAGAACATGCTTAAATGATGTTGGTATCTAGTTCTTTTTTCTTCAAACAGGCTCAGAAACCCTGTTTTTAGAAACAGTTACATGTAAAAGTAGGCATCACTGCAGTCAAGACCGTCAAACTTGGCTGAAGGCACACATACAACCATTAAATCTGTTCCTATGTGTGAGTGTATGCTTAGGGTATAATCTGGAATTTTAAGTCACTATTTCATGTTTATCAAATTGTATGTCATTATACCACCAAGAGCTTTAAAATACTCTAGACGCATGTCTGCATTTTCCATTATTGTTGACATCACTTTCTCTTCTTCCACATCAAAATTTCACAAGGGGCTGAAGTAAAAATGACACTCCAGCAGCACACCATGCTACCAGTGAGTTACTTTATGAGATGAGCAGACAATTTGTAACAATTCATTACCAAAGAGCAGCTTACCGGTCTATAGCTATGAGTCCCAGAGTGAGCATGCTGGCTGAGCTGATCAGCATGTAAAGCAGCGCTGAGAAATTGCACCAAACAACCCCAAAGATCCATTCTCGCCTGATGGAGCTGGTGACAACAAAAGGCAACACCAGCACAGAGAGCAGAAAGTTGGAGAGGGTCAGGCTGAGCACAAACTTGTTGCTCAAGGTGAGAAGGTACGACTTGCGATACAGGGTGACGACAATCACCAGGTTGCCCAAACAGATGAAGATGGCAATGACGATTATAGCAATGGACTCGGTGACTCTGACTGCCCCATCTTCCTCTGTGGTCAGGTTCCTCAGGCCCTTCCCATTGCTGAGGGAGGAATTGCTGCTCATGGTCAGAGCATGCAGACCTGGAGCAGCCAAGACATGCTGAGCAGCTAGAAGCAGAACGCTCGGAAACATTCAGGTAATAGTTCTTCAAACTCTTTCCAATGACTGGAGGCCCTTCTGTCTTTGTTAAAATTTGCCTGTAGTATGCAGGAAACCATTTTAGATGGGCAAGCGAAGGGGCAGTAAATTGTCTGTGGGCACATCAAAGAGGACAGCACCAAGCCTAGAATAGGGAAGACAAGAAGAGGTGAAGGGGGAAATAAGAAAGAGAATAGGCACATTTCATTTTAAAATTTTCTAAGGATCTTACTTGTTTCTAAGTCCTACTTACCAGCCCCTTCATCTAGCCTGTGCAGAAACACGAATGTCACTATCAGTCTTTGTTTCTATTACTTTATAGAAAGTCACTTTTTAAAAAAATTCTGCCTGTTTATCCTGATTGTTACCTTCTATTCTGCGTATACAGCATTTGCTGGTGGTCTATGGATGCCTGGCTAGTCATACCCTGCTGACTCTTTCTTAACAGTTGCTAACTAACATTCAAAGACTCAGGGACCACTGCATGTACTCTCCCAACATCGTTTCTCCACGTTCATAATCACCTCAGCTACAGTGCTGATTGTATTTTACTGCCAATACCAAAGGACTGGGGGAATTGGCTTTCTGTACATGAGGTTTGAAAGACACTTCCTTGCATTAAGATGAGGTCCACGCTACAGAAATGCTTGAGAACCTTTAATCCTTGACTTCTCAGTGTTAGCAACCATCCCACTGATTCACAGCCTCATTTTGTGAAACCTTGTTATTTCTCCCAATTCTTTAGCAATTCCTCTTTTCCCTGCTGCCTCCAAATGGCATTCACTACCTACTTCATTCAATCCTTCACTCATCTGCAGGACAGCATAATAAACAAACAAACAAACAAACAATGCAAATACACAGACTAAAAAAGTGAAAGAGTCCACCAGTTCATGTAAAGTTGATTTCAGCATTTCTGGGAAGTAAGAGACTCAGGAAAGTTATCTCAGCTAATTCTGCAGCTATGCCAGACATGGGTCCCAGACAGCCGGGAGTACTCACAGAAATGCTTCCATCTGCGTGGCTGCTGTGGCATTAGGCAGCATTGTCAGTCTGGAAAGACGCCTTTTTTCCATTTTTATCTGTACTTTCCTAAGAACATAATTAAAGACATTACTGGGCCATGCTTTGTAAAAACATAACTTAGCTCTTCCTTAGCCTCTGACTGACGATGTTTGCAAAAACATTTCCTCTCGAGTTTCTTTCTCTCTCAGCATGCCTGCACCACCTCTGTGTGCCTTTCCAACACTTTTTGGCTGGAGTGGGTTTTGGGAAGGCGGCTTCCCCCGCGGCCGCTGCCTGCGATAGCGATGCCCGGGGCACCTGGCGCTCCCCGTCCCCTCACGGTCCTGCTGCACCGTGGCGGGGAAAGCGGCCTCTGGCAGAGGTGGCCCTCCCGGGGCAGGGCAACCCGGGGCGGGGACAGCATCCCATCCCATCCCATCCCATCCCATCCCATCCCATCCCATCC
>VZTF01004742.1:446828-512115 GCA_013397755.1 Cnemophilus loriae
GCGCCCCCTCCCCGCCCGCCATGTTCTCCGCGGCCGCCCCGGGGCGGTCCGCGCAGTTCCCCGGAACTCAGTTAAAAGGCGGGGGAAATATTTTATACGGATGAGGTAAAAGTCATTTGCCCCGGCTCGTAGTACCGGGCAGTCGTAGAGCCTAAGTGCTAGACTTCCTAGATCCCAAAACACTATTAAAAGTAACATAAAGAAGATTTGGGGAAGAGTTTTTCCCACACACACACCTGAAGCAAGACATCGGCTATAGGTGTCAGTATAAAGGGTGAAAGATAATTAAAGGCCGTGCTTGTGCATCCCTAGTTCCTGGCTTTCCCTGGCAAGGCCCTTAAACGCAGGGGGTGACTGCCTTGATGTGAGCTGTGCTATGTTTTGATTGCTCTGTGGAGTTCATAATGCTGTGGACATCAGTTTCCTGTGGCTGCTGCCTCAGTTTGCTGCAATGCTCCAACAGCAGGAGCTGGACTGTGTGTCTTGCTCCTGTGCCAAGCGAAGTCCACATGGAGTTAGTCTGCCCTTTCGATGATGCAGAAAAGCAAGACAAGCACCCACCCATCAGTGCTGGAATACTAAGCTGATGTATCATTTTCAACCAGTTCTACTGATACTTTTCTACAGGACTTTTTTACGCTTACCACACCATTCAATTGCACATTTTTAAAAGACTGTCTTCGGACAGCATTCGAAAACATACCGAACCGGCACAAGAGATTCCATAATGAGCAAAAACTGATGCACAGAAGTTCCACCTGAATGTGAAGAACTTATTTCCTGTGCAAGTGACTGTGCACTGGCTGCCCACAGAGGTTGTGGAGTCTCCCTTAGTGGAGATATTCCAGACCTGTCTAGACACAATCCTGTGCCATGTGCTCAGTGATGACCCTGCTTCAACAGGGAAGATGGACCAGATGATCCATTGTGCCCCCTTCTAACCTTGCCCAGATGTGATTCTGTGCACACGCGTGTGTGTACTATCTAACACAGCACAGGGCACCTGTGTGATGGAGCCAGGTAATGCTTGCTGCAACTGTGTGTGGCCATGGAGATGGCCCAGGGCCACCAGAGGCTTCAGGGCTCCCCAAGACTGCTCCTACCCAGCTGTCCCACTGCTCACAGCAAGGTACCCATGGGGAAGTGGCTGGAGGCACAAACACTTGTGGGGCACATAAACATTTTCCGCTGGCTTCTGCAGCCCAGCTTCACTGGAACAGGGGCTTGGGTGAGCTTGGTGGCTCTTGATCCTGGGCAGAGGACATTGGAGAGCCCACTCTCCCCATGGTGGCTCCAACAGCACAGAGAAGTGTGGATCCCCACCCTCACCCACCTGCTCCCACACATCAGCTCACAGAATCACAGACTGGGCAGGCTGGAAAGGGCCACAATGGGTCATTCTGGTCCAACCTCCCTGCTCACGCAGGGTCATCCCAGAGCACATGGCACAGGATTATATCTAGATAGGTCAGGAATACTGCCAGAGGTGGAAATATCACAACCTCTCTGGACAACCTGTTCCAGTGCTCAGTCACCTGCACAGTAAAGTTCTTCCTCACATTCAGGTGGAACTTCCTGTGCATCAGTTTCTGCCCGTTGCCTCTTGTCCCATTGCTTGGCACCACCGAGAAGAGCCTGGATCCGTACTCTTGGAATCACCTCTTTAGATATTTGTACACGTTGATGAGGGCCCCTCTCAGCCACCTCTACTCGAGGCTGAAGAAGCCCAGCTCCCTCAGCCCTTCCACCTAACGGAGATGCCCCAGTCCCTTAATCATTTTCGCTGCCCTGCACGGCACCCGCTCCACGAACTCCATGTCTCTGCTGTCCTGGACAGAACACTGCAGATGTGGGCTCACTAGGGCTGAGCAGAGGGGCAGGATCCCCTCCCTCGCCCTGCTGGCAACGCTCTTCCCGAGGCATCCCAGGATTCCGCCGCCGCCGCGGCTCCGCGCCGCGCGCGCCCCTGGAAGCGGAAACGCCACAAGGCGGCGGTTCCGGGGGCGCCGCCGCTGCCGTGAGGGCTGCGCGGGAGGAGAGGGGCCCCGCCGCCTCCGCCGCCCCTGCCGCCACCTCCTGCCTTCTCCTCGGCGGACAGGAGGCCGCCATGCACCCCGTTTTCCAGAGCAGCCGGCGCGACTTCACCTTCGGGCCGTGGAAGCTGAGCGCCGCCCGGACGCACATCATGAAGTCGGCGCAGGCCGAGAGGTGGGGCGGGCTCCGGGCCAGGGGCGCGGGAGGGCACAGCACGGTGTCCCCGCTGCTCGGGGAGCCGCCGCAGGGCTGCGGCCTCGGCCCTCACAGCGAGGGGCTGGGGGCGTCGGGTGGCCTTGGAAAGAAACGCAGGAGGAGATGCTGTTTGGCCCAGTTACGCGGGGCACCGGGGTTGTTCTTCCTCTTCAAGCTTGATTCTCTGGCTGGAGAAACTGGGGCGATTTGGGTTACAGGTAGTTTCCAAAATTTTTTTTGAGTGATTGCAGAGGGCTGCCTACAAGAAAGACGAAGAGGGACTTTTTACAGGGGCTTGTAGTACGAGGACAAGGGGGAATGGATTCGAACTGAAAGACAGGAGGTTTAGATTGGACCCTAGGAAAAAAATCCTGACTGTGAGGATGGGGAGTCACTGGAACGGGTTGCCCAGAGAAGTTGTAAATGCCCCATCCCTGGAGATGTTCAAGGCCAGGTTGGATGGGGCTTTGGGCAACCTGGTCTAGTGGAGGTGTCCTTGCCCGTGGCAGAGGGGTTGGAACTTGACCTTTAAGGTTTCTTCCAACTCAGACCACTCTGTGATTGTATGGTTGTAGTGGTTTTGGATCTCTGGACCTCTGTGAACTGTGACCCGCTAATTAGAAGCCTGATTTTCTTAATTACTTTTGAAAAAGAATATTTTTTATGCCTCATACCATGTCTTGGTAATAGCTATTTTAAGATAGTGGTTTTCATTAAAAAATTATATTTTGCTCTCTTCTTGTAGTAATTTCCATTCCAGTCAAATCACTGGAGGAAATGTTCCTGTATCAGCATCAAGTACTTAAGTCAGGTTTGCTAATGTGGAATTGAACACTTCAGCTGTGCCATAACTGACCTTAGTGGCAGAAGAATTTGGCAGATATTTCTCGGTTTCATTTTCTGGAATAAGTTTCAGTATACATGGGAATCTCATTAGTCTTGTTAAATGTATTTTTGTTTATGTTGCTTTTGTCTTTTGTGAGGCTAATGAGGCATTCTCTGGGAGGAACTGTCTGCTGCTGGCTTGGATGGGTGAACTGTTTGTTGGGTAAAACACTGGCAGGATGGCTGAGCTCAAAGAGTGATGGTGAATGGAGTTACATCCAGCTGGTGGCCCATTAACAGTGGTGTTCCCCAGGGCTCAGTATTGGGCCCAGTCCTGTTCAATATCTTTACTGATGATCTGGACAAGGTGATGGAGTGCGCCCTCAGTAAGTTCACAGACGACCCCAAGTCAGGTGGAAGTGTTGATTTGCTGGAGGGTAGGAAGGCTCTGCAGAGGGGTCTGGACAGTCTGGATCGATGGGCTGAGGCCAATTGTAGGAGGTGCAACAAGGTCACAGCAACCCATTTTGTCCTTTTTATAGCTTGGGGAACATAACTAGTATCTATAGGAATTTTATTTCTGGCAAATATATATTGCAGAAATCCCTCAGCAACCTGTGTGGAAAGGTGAAGGATTAAATGTGCCATAGCCAAGAACTCTTTTGAACCAGGAGTTGGTTTTTGTAGCTCAGGGGTTCCTGCACTTGATGAAATGGAAAAGTTCATAATGTTATTCTGCCTTCTCTGGGAAAAACATAGGATCTTATTCTCCAGGTCTATGAATTTGCTATTTTTATTTTAGTTAGGTTAGCATATTGTTCTTTTGTATGCAAGGTTACAGAAATAACCACTTTTGTTCAGGGATGCCTTGTTATCAATGTGAATATTATGATTAGGATACTTCTCCCTCCCCTCATTCAAATGAGTGTATTTCCTAAAGCTTTCTTCTCTCCAGATGTCATGTATTCCTTTTTCATCTTGGTAAGTCAAGTAGGTAGGGAGGAAAAGAAGTTTAGGAAGCCTTTTGGTGATGAAGGTAAGAGGATATGTCAAGTGTTGGAGTTTGTGTCTATTTATATATAGTATATGTGTATGTGTACGTAAGTTTAAATAAGTGTACAGACTGATGTAAAACAAAATGTGAAATAGGATGCTTTGGGATCTTCTGCAGGGATGGTGCTTACCTGGTTCATGCAGTACCTTGTTCAGTTGGGTCTCTGGCTTTGGCTGTGGCTTTCCTGCATAAAGTTATAAATACCAGTATGTGTCTTCTACCAGGTTGAAAAAGTAGCAGAGCACAGTAGTGTCTTCTGCACTTTTTACATACTCTGCCAAGGTTGTCTTAAGCATCTTATTTGTAGGCTTCTACATTTGGAGGTATGGACCACTGTGCAGTGAATTCAAACTTGCTGCCGATGAGTCCTTGTTCCTAAAAGTTTTTTCGAGCACCTACCGAAGTTGGTGCATTGACCATCCAGGGATTTGCTAGCGCAGGTTGAAAATTTCTTCTTACGTGCTTCTCAGATACTCTTTTGATTCCTCATGTGTGAGAATTCTGTCTGAGCCTGATGGAGAAGAAATGTTTTAGGAATATTTTTGTGGTGGAAAAGTCACGTCAGAGCAATGACTCTGCATTTCAGGTGAAATGATTAACCTGGGAAAACAACAAAGTCCCACAGAACATATTGATGATGCATCTTCTAAGTTATCATGGTCTAGAGAATCCTTATTCCAAACCAAGGACTGCTTTCACTGAGTTGTAGCTGACTGATGTCTCTTTTATTTTTCTCTGCAGGTTGGCTGATGAATTACACATGCCTTCCCTGCCAGAGATGATGTTTGGAGACAATGTCCTAAGAATACAGCACGACCATGGTTTTGGAATTGAGTTCAATGCTACAGATGCTTTAAAATGTGTCAATAATTGCCAAGGTATGATCAAAGTCGCTTGTGCAGAGGAGTGGCAAGAGAGCAGGTACAGTATTTTATCACCAGTGGGCAAGTACTGGTGTGTTGTATATGAAACTGTCATACAGCAGTTAAAGGAGCAAACTGAACTCTTGAGGACTACGTTGCATTTGGTTCTACCCTAGATACAGCATGTGATCACACAAGTCACTTTGCTTTTCTTTGCTGTCATCCTTTCTCTTAAACTGGGTCAGCTGTATTTTTCAGCTGTATCTTGACTTTCTTATAGTAAACTTCGAGTTTAACATGACTCAATGCTGTTTCTGTTTATTCAAACTCCTAGGGCCTCAAGCATTACAAGATTTTATTGTGTAGTGTTGCAAAGTGCTGTGCATGTTCAAAACCTTAGCCTTAGGAATAAAGCAGAACAATTACCGTGCATGAGAACTAATTATAATGCTCAGTATTTACCAAATGGGATTAGCTGTAGAGCACCTGGAAATAAAGCACAGAAAGAAAGCAAAGTTGTCATGAAAACTAAGGCAAATTGCAGTGTTGATGATTGCTGTGTGTTGTCAATAGATCGCTTTCTGCCTACTTAAGGAAAAATTGATCTTGAAATACAAATTTTTCAGCGATATTGCATGAAAATCTTTATTTTGAGTCATAGAACTGGGATAGATCGAGAGTTCTCATAATTGTTTTCAAAGTTATTATGGAAACAGATGTGAAACCATGATTAAGTCTTGACATTGTAATTGCAGCACAGACAATGCTGCTGTTTTTCTTTAGGAGCAGTGTGGGAATTCAAATGCACAGTCTTATGTGAGGTTGTAATTTTTTGAGAATTGCTACACAGCAATTACTACAACGCTGTTTTCTCTTTCACTGTTAAGGAGTGAGACTGAGCACAGTAAGGAAGTTGTCAAGCCATATGACTGGACTTACACAACAGATTACAAAGGCACTTTGCTGGGAGATACTGCAACATTAAAGGTAATAATTTTCTACTTGTTAATTGCTGGCTGCGTCTTGCTTCAGTCAAACTTTTTTTTTAAAGCTGTCATTTACCTTTCAGTAGGCTTCTGTAAAATCTTCTATGCTTCATAATTTCTGATTTCAAAGTTTAATTTGGGCTTCTCATGTCTCTCAGCTCATGATTTTATCCTAACCAAATCATGGCTTATTTTAATAACGGAGGTGGGCGGCATCTTAAAGCATTTTAGGGTTAAAGCACATGGGAGGCTTCAGCTCTTGCTAGGGGCCCCTCTGGAGCCCTGAGCTGCTCACATACAGCAGAACTATCAGCTGTGTCATTCTGTAGTACCTTCACGCTCTGCTGCTTGCCTGTTTGCTTTCTGACCTGGCTGCTTTCAATGGCCTTATGTTTTTCTGCAGCAGTAACTCCTCATATTTAAACTCACAGACCCTCCCATGTCTTTATTTTTGTGAAAATAAGACTGAAGTTCCCAGGTTGTCTTTACTGCATAGAGGTTGCTTGCTACTAAGCTGATAATCTTTATTATTGCTTTAGTTAGAGATCGTTTGAGTTGTGCTGGAATTAAAAGTACAGCATAGAAATAAAACAGTGTTGGTCCATAGTCTTCAGACACCCGAAGTGTCTGTGGAGACCATGAGATGGAAAATATACAGGTACTTGATTTCCATGGGAAGGCTTTACTAGAATCCTTTTCAAGGTATATAGTGGGCTAGGGGTGCTAACTGCATGGAAATTTGTTTATAAACCTGAACTTCTAATATGTAAGTTAAACACAAGACGTCTTCAAATGTTTTGAAAGACAGTGAGCAGAATTGTTTGCAGCTGAAACGCTGCTGAGCCTGTACCCAGAGAGAAGTTTATTTAGAATTTTCCACTCTTAGTTTTTGCTTTTGCTTGATGTTTATTTCCAAGAAGAAACTCTTGGAAACTTTGATTTTAACTTTTTCTCTCAGAAATTTGGGGTGTCTTAAGCTTAGTGCCCTAGAAGTTTTTTACCTTTCTAAAGCTGTGGAATTCAAAGTATCAGGACAAACTTTATGTAGTTTGGCAACAAATGAATATGCTAACTGTTGTTAATCTTTTTCTTTAGGTTGTTCCTACAGCAGAACACATAAATACGGAGAAATTGAAAGCCAGGGAACAAATTATGTTTTTTGAAGAAGTACTCCTGTTTGAAGATGAACTCCATGATCATGGAGTGTCAAGTTTGAGTGTGAAAGTAGTGAGTATTGGGAGGTGTATAAAAGATACCTGGGGACTCAGTGGGCTGATAAATGCAAATCACAGCTGCATTTTGCATGTTGTTCCTTCTGGGATTTAAGCTTTAAAGCACAAAGTTCTTCATCCTTGCTCTTAGAAACATGATCTTACTGGAAACGGTGTTGTCTTGAAACCTTTGTCATCTGTCATTTGCTTAAGGGGACAACCTTTTCCCTCTTTCTGCATCCTGCCTAATAGTCCTTTGAGACACTGTCTACCCCGCTGTCCAGCCATGGCTGTAGCAAATCAACAGCCCAAATTTTGACCTCATTCTTGAAAACTTCTCATACTGTCTTCCATTGTGAATATCTGATGTAGACAAGTACATGCTTAAAGTAAGCCTTTGTAATGTGCTGAATGGACCATCTCTTTTTTTTGCAGAGAGTTATGCCTTCCAGCTTTTTTGTGCTGCTGAGGTTCTTCTTGCGAGTGGATGGGGTACTCATCAGGATGAATGATACAAGGCTTCATCATGAGGTAAATACTTTCCATCATGACTATTTCACAGAGGTTCCCTTGCCATTTTACTTTCAGTGATCTGACGATATTCCTCTAATTTAATACCGAAGTTTGGGGGCATAACAACTTCCAAATGTATTTTATTATTGTGGTGGTGCTGAACTAGCAACCGAGTGCTGGATGCCATGGTGTATGAGCAGAGTAGGCTACCCCTCATGTGGTGTGATCATTTAAATACATTTGACAGAGACAGATTAGAGAAGGAAGTACAAGAGGGAAAATAGGCAACAGTAAAGAGTTCAATACTTTCTTGTCTCCAAGTATGTTATTTTCCTCTTATCTGGTAGGATTAGACTGCAAGTGTAACTTGCAAATAACTGTCCATAGCACACTGAGTTCTGATATCTCATAAATAATACAAGATGTTAAGATTTGTGGTTTGGTAATTGTGTAGATGTGTAGGAGTTCTGGCTGAGTAAAAATTAACAAGCATATTCAGTCAGATTTTTTTTTGAAGCATGCACATAGGAAGGTGGTTTTTGTAAAAAAAGAACATTGTTGTTATCTGTCTTCATGAATTTGAATGTACATTTCTTCTCCTAGGTGAAAATATGTGGTCAACCAAATTTCAATGCTTACTAAATTCAATGTATTTTAAATGCCTAGTTTGTACTGATACCAGATGATCACTTTTTTCCATTAGGCGGACAAGACCTACATGTTGAGAGAATACACGTCCAGAGAAAGCAAAATATCAAGTTTAAAGGTATTGCATTTTTAAAACTTTCTTTGTTTTTCTTCTGTCTGCCTTTTAGTTTTATGGTCAGCATAGAAAATATTGTGTCTCTAAGTCATTCGTTGTAAGGTTTGGAATTAATACAGAGGAAAATTCTTTCTGCTTATGTAGCATTTGTTTTGATGATTTTAGGGCAAATTTGCGTTTTGTAAATGCTCAGATCACGTGACTAGATATGGAATTGGGTCATTTTTTATACTATTGAGTTAATAAAATGTTTTTATTATTTTATTTTCTCATAGAAGTGTTCACCTGCAAAATCAGGTACTCCATGTCCCCATGATGTTAAATTTCATGGCTGGTTGTGTGCTTCTAAGCAGTATTAGGGGTTAAGATCTGTTTGGTAACAGACTCTTTCAGTTTTTCTCAAATATTTGAGGTTAGTAGGTCACCTTAAAACTGTAGTAATGGCTCCGAATAATTTGTGGCACATTTGGAGTTGCAGCTGTTGATTTTTATTCTTGACCCAACACCTGAAGTTTCATTTTCTTGTACCTTTCCTTCTCCCTTATTTTTCCTTTGCCTCTAAAAAGTTTATCGCTAGTGGTGTTTACATCAGTTAAATTATGGATTAGTTGTCTGTAAAAGTTTGGGGTTGGAATACTTTTTTTTTATCCCCTCTTTTCTTTCACTCATTTCATGTAAAATTTTTACTTTTTAGAATGTTCCACCTTCCCTGTTCACAGAACCTAACGAGATCTCTCAGTATCTACCCATAAAGGAGACAATCTGTGAAAAACTAGAATTCCCAGAGAAGCTGGAGCCTAAACCAGAAACATCACTGGAAACCACATGTGCTAAGTCTAAATAAATGTGACTTTATATGGACTTTAAGTAGACTGGAGATAATGTGATCACATAATTGTTGTCATGGGGGGCGTTTCACTACTAGTGGAATGAAGAATTTGGCTAATTTTTCTGTAGCCTTGAGAGAAAACTTTTCAAGCAGGTTTTGCTAATGGTGTTTTTGTTTGGTTTTTTTTTAACCCATGTCTGGAGTTGATGGTAGACTGGTGGTGAGTTACAGTTTTCAACAGCATTAGAGAAATGACTGTTGGGGGTTTGGGTTCTGTGTAGTTCACCAAGCATGCCAGGAGTATTGTCTGGACCCCCCTCCACTAACATTTCTATGAAGATTTTGTTATTGCTGCTTCAGATGCTAAGAAACTACCAGAGTTGTAAAACTGGCATGATTTTATTTTTATTGAGAAATAATCCACAGTAAAAAAAAAAAAAAGGTAAAAATTCCTCTGCATTTATTTTGATCTATCAGTCCTAAACTACCCATTTTGCTTGGCTTCCCCTACTGTGAGCCAATAACCAACAAAGTTACTTTTTGTGGTCTCTGATCTAGAGTCTCACCTAAGAATATTCATTTCGTCTGAGGATAGGTTTAAGTGTAGGGGAAAAAATGCATTTATTTGACACTCTATAAAGGTAAAATTATTTGTGAGGCGTTAACTCAAGAGCAGGAGGAAAGCTGGAGGTTAATAGACTGGTAAGTCTCTTCACGAATGCTGGTTGAATCCGATGTCAGCTGGAGTTTTCTGGGCAGTTTTGGGACTCTCACTTGGGGTCCCTGTGCTGCTCCAGTCACGTAAGATGCTGGAAGGGCATTGCCCTGCACTGGCCTTCTCTTGGATGTGCCCATGTGTGATGGTTTTACTGCCCTGACAGCCAAATTGCCAAACTGCACTGGGGAAGTCTGATCCCTAAAGGATGCTGATATCTGCAGTTTGAGAAAGGAGATCCTGTATGGCCTTAGAAGGATGCTAATGCGTATTCCAGGTACATAATTTTGGTTTATTTTAAAATTCTTCTAAGTTCTAATATTAATAGAAGTGTGATCACTTGTATAGTCATGGTTTCAACACTCTGTAGGTGAAACTTAAATATTTGTATTGCTTTTGGAAATCCTGCAGTATATTACTGTTTTGGCCTAAGAATGGGGCAGCTAAGCAGGCTTGTCTGGGTTTGCTGCTGACACTTGGTGCAGGAAGCAAGTAACTGCAGTGAAAAGCAGGCCTTGTGGGGCAAGGTGCTTGCAGATTAGAACATGTACACACTCTGATGTCTTGGGGTTTTTGATTTAAAGTCTTCGTATTCTACACTGCATGGCTTACTAGAAGCAACCCACCACAAAACCTAATATTTAACCAGATCTTTTGTGATTTTCATGTAGAGAAGACCCTGAGGTTTTTAGGGGGGAAAAAAAAAGTCTACTGCTATCTAAGTGACTGTTTCCTTAGCAAAAACAAATAACACACATTTCACTTTTATTTGAGGCAGCCTGATCTAGTGAATTCAGCATCAGGTGGAAAGGCGGGAACTAACTGCATTTTTTCCTGTTACTGATTTACTCTAACCAGGGGGAAGACATTTCTCTGTGCCTCTGTTCCCTGTATGTAAAAATGAGAGTTAATATATGGCTACCTCACAGATGGACTGTGAGGATTAGTTTGTACAAAGTTATTGATTAGAATATTTTTTTTCTGAATACACCTTCAGCCTTATCTTTGGAATCCTTTGGAAAGGATTACTGCAAGAAAATCTTATGATCCATAGGATGAGTGAAGAGAACTGAAATGAAACAGTTTCTGAAAGAAGTTATCAGCCGTGATAATTATCAGATAATTATCAGACATGATCTGGGTGAATGAATTTATGGCCACTTTGAAATAGAAGTGAGGTCCTCTATGTTCCCCCTCACAGTCCTAAATTCTGTTGGCTTTTTTTCGTCTTCCTGCCCTTGTTTCCTAAAGAATTTACTGTCAGGATGAAGGGAACTGCATATGAATGCAGCATGGAAGAGATCAAAATCCATTTGGTAATAGAAGATTGTTTGCGTCCACTCCAGTGATAGAGGAAGTGAGGAAAGAGTTAAAAGGAAGGGAACAACAAATAGGGGTGAAGAGATATTTTTCTGGTAGAAGTAAATCATGGCACTTCTTTTACTCTAAGCATATATGAGTTTACATGCCTTAAAGCTTATAAAAACACACTTTAAAGCTGGTATGACTGAGAGCAGAGCTCACGTAGTGCTGGCATGAAGGAACCTATATCTGCATTTGTTAATTCAAACTGTGATTTGGGCTTGGTCAGTGATGCTAACATTAAACTCCTTTGGGCTGAAATAGAGTGTAGGGAAAAAGCCACAGAGTGGAGAGGGAGCAGTGGAAAGGGCACTCTGCATGTTTAGCTTATACTGTGTATTTTCTCTTGCCCATTGTACATCCTAATTTGTGACCCGTTGGTAGAGTTTTATGGAATGGACTTGTATCCTGACTATAGATCCGTGCTCTCCATCTGTTCTGAAGGGTGCTGTGCATTTCAGTGGAACACACCTGTTGGGGAAATCACAAGAACACATTTAGGAAGTTACAGTTACAACAAGTTCAAAATTGGAGCACTTTGTGACTTTCTTACGCTACGCAGATTACCAAGAAGCAGCAGTAAAAACTGGCATACAGCAAGCTCTCCGGCACAAAATTTCCACAGGAAAGTACCACTTTGAATAAATAACTTTAGGGGGGAGGGAGTGGGGTGATTCTCCAGCTGTTTTGTGTCGAGTTTAATGTGGCAGTTTATATTGTTCCTTGTATGTTGCTAAATAAAACGTACCAAACATTTTATAGTTCTGTTTTTAACTGAGCAAAATAAACTGAAATAACTACTTGTGATGCTGAATTTTGGCTGCTAGTAGGACATTGCATCCACATACCTTTGTCTGACAGGAGACTGCTCGGCTCGTTACAAAAATAAAGTGAGCGGGAGAAGAGCCACAGTCATGAGATTAGAATGAAAACTCACTGACTATAAAATGAGTTTTGCTACTGGCGAGTAATGGATTGGAAAGTGCTGGGAGGAGATAGGATACGTCCACATCCGGACTACATCCCCCGGCAGTCTGCGCGCTGCCCCGCCGGCCTTCCCCTACCTGTGGCGCGCAGGTGGGCGCGGTGCCTGCCGGGGCTGGTAGTCCCTGGGGAGGGAAGGGAAGAGCAGGGAAGGGTAGGGCATTCCGGCCGGCCGGCCGGGCGGGGTGTGGAGCCATGGACAAGCTGAAGCGGGTGCTGAGCGGCCGCGACGCGGAGGAGCCGAGCGGCCTGGCCGAGGTAGCGCTGCGCTGCCGCTCCCACCTCGCTCCCGGGCGGGGGGACCCGGCCACCCCTCCCCGGTGTGTTCGGCGCGGTGGCGGAGCAGCCACCGCGGAGAAGAGGCCGGGGGCGTGGGCGGGCGGTCCCGCGGGGGCTCCGCCAGCGCGCCCCCCCGCGCGTCCCGGTGCCTCGGCATTCCCCGCTTCCCGCGGGACACACGGCAGGGTGCCTGAACAAGACACGGCGCAGCGGCTGAGAGGAAGTCTTCGTGCTTGGTAGGAGGCAAGGGCTACAAGTAAACAAGTTTCGCTTTTGTTTTTCTCCTCGTTTCCAGGTTATCGATGCGACTTCGTTAAGTTGGGGCACCCGAGTGAAAGGTTTCATCGCGTGTTTTGCGATCGGATGCCTGTGCTCGATCTTGGTAAGGACTTTTTGCCAGATCTCCCCAGTATTTGCGTTTCGGGAGCCCAGATAATTACAGCGTCGCTCTGTGCTGTTGCTTGATTTTTCCGAGTCTCTGCGGAGACGTCTGACTCGGTTCCAGTTAGATGCAATACACTGACTCTTAACGAGAATGTCAATAAATGCGATTTACTTTTGTATGCGTGATTCTGCAGTTTGGCTTGAAGTTTTCCTAAGATTTCTTTTGTGATGTGACACTTCTTGGATATATATATTTGTTTCAATTTAAAACCTGTTAATTTTTCCCCTCTTTCTCTAAATCTTCCTTTTTAGGGTAGTTGTCTGCTATGGATACCAAAGAAAGGGCTGGTACTCTTTGCAGTGTTTTATACACTGGGGAATATTGCATCTATTGGAAGGTAACAATCTTTATATATCATTTCCCTAATACAGATGAGAAACGAAAGCAGAATGATAGTGCGTGAGTGGTAGAAACTTGCATTTGGGAGAGAAGATTTGCTTTTGTAGATAATTTTCATGTTGAATTTTACAGAACAGCATTTCCCCAGTAGTGCCCTGACATGGTAAAGAAAATTTTAATTTTGCGTATTGTTATTAGTAATGCGTTCAGGGTAAAAGTTGCTCATTGATAAACAAGAATCAAACTTGTTCTTTGAGCATTGAGGTTTTTTGATTTTGTTAGTTCCTCCTCCACCAGATAAAAATAATTCTTCGCTATTTTGTGTTTGGAAGTGTTCTGTGTGTTTTGGTGAATATGTTTGGGGTGGTCAGTGTGTCAGGGCAAGCATTATGTGCTAAGACTTCATGGCCATCGAGGTTCCTGAAGCAAAGCCCTACATACTCTGTGACAGGCCCAGCTTTCTGTGATTGTGGAAACTTAGCATGATGTAAGAAAGCATAAGTAATGGAATTGGAAGTAATATGCTAATGAGGCAGAATAATATAGTATATGAGGCAGAAATATCACTTTAGATTAAACATTCACCTTGTATAATTCATCCAGTATCCGTCACCAGGGCTCTAAATGAGGCTGCAGATCTGGTAAGGGATCAGAGAATGGATCCACGCCGGAAAACAGCCCTTTATGTAGAGGAATTGAGCTGGATTACCTGGCAATTCATGCAGAGCCTCTGTGGATGGTGCTCTTGAAAAGCAGATTTAAAAAGCATTTTTGAAAAGTAGGTTAGAAAAGCATCTGTCAAGGATGAACTGATTGGAGCTGACCTTGACCTATGCTTCTGTGCTGCTTATGTTAATTTTAACTGAACAAGTGTGAATAAAATTGTAAATACCGTGCACAAAGGAAAGGGAGAATGGATTTTGTCTCATTGTATAATCCCATTTCTTTTGTTATGCAGCACTGATTTCCATAACAACACAGTGTACTGATGCCCCTATGGCAGCAGACAGTTTAATCTTGCCGAGTTTCATTTTTGCCTTTCTTACTTCTGTGTTCACCTTGACTTGTTTTCCGCAGCACTATGTTTCTTATGGGACCAATGAAACAATTGAAGCGGATGTTTGAGCCTACACGTTTGATTGCTACTATTGTTATGCTAGTAAGTATCCAAACAGTCACTTTTAACTCATACAAACCTGGCAACAATTTTCATTGTGAAGTCCTTTCAAAACCATTGATACAGCTATGTCTCAGGATGTGTCTGGGGGTGGTTTTTTGGTTCATGTTTTTTCATCTTTTCTTAAAATATCAGACACCGCGCATCTGCTATAGTGGAAAGGTAAGTGTAGCACCAGAAAAGCACCTCTCTGTTAGGCAAGACTGAGCTGAAGCCAGGTTGTTTTGCTAAATGAATGTTAAGGGTGTGTGGCTGGTGAGTGTGAACCATGCACGTGCTCTTTTAGAGTGCTGGAGGTCACAACATCATGTTTACGCGTTGCCTAAGAAATGAACAATGGGAAACTAGTTTAGTTTTTTAAAAGTTGTCCTATGGATGTTGCTAGATATTTTATTTTGCATAATTTTGTCTTTTTATATTCTGTCTGATTGCCTTGAAAAAGCTGTGTAGGTATTTCTACCTTGATAAAATCATTTTTTCGTGACAAAGCAGCTGGGGAAACTGTATGCCTTGGTCACCTTGCATTAGGGATCATCCCAGCTGGCTGATAGCTTCAGGTTTTGAAACTTATATGACAGAATGAAGTTGCAAATTCAACATTCAGTGGAGTCACCGTTGGAATTATTTTATTTTCAGAAGATGGAAATTACAGCAAATCTTGTTCTGTGTGTGTCTCTCTGTCTGAAAGTTGCTACTAAGTTTCAGACTGACTCTTCTTTAACGTATGCGGATTTTGTTGTCTCCGCAACTTTCCTATTTTCTCCTGGCCAGTCAAAAACCTGAAAGGTGGTTTAAAACTTTCATGAAACTCCCATTTTCAGTTTGAATGTCTTCAGAGTGTTTGCTTGGCATTAGCACTTCCCAGTTTCTCTTTACACATCCAGAGATGCTGCAGAGCTTGAGAAATTGACTGTGTATGCTTGCAGAGCCAAGCAAGAAGCTACTATGTGGTGTGTGTGTGTGTGTGTTTTATGTTATAAATTCTGGATGCCTGGAGTCAGAAGAATTCCTGGAATGTTGTTCACTGGGATAAAGCCAGTCATTAGATGTATGATGCAGTATTTAGACCAATATACAAATCACCACCTTAAAACTAATGGAAGAACTGCATTTATTGTCAGTACTCCTGGTTGAGCTCAAGTGTATGATTTCTTTGGCAGCGCGTGTCTTAGTGTCTGAATATGCAGTACTATATGTTTTCTTTTTCCATTCTAGCAGAAAAATGCACATTATAATCTCTACTAGCACAGTGGTACATGTGTATCTAAAGGCTATTAGATGTTGATGAAGGAAAGTGAATTATCAGCATCTACCACAGATGTATAAGCTGTCGTGTCTTAAATTGAAAGTGGAAACTAGCAGGAGGCTTCTGTTAAAACTGAGGGTTAAAGCAGAAAATAATCCTACTACCCCCCGAGATTTTACCTGTAGTGAAGAAAGACAGACACAGTGCACACACTCTGAAAACAGAAAAAGTGCTCGTTTGAATGACTGTGCGTTACTTGAATATATACACAAGAGAGCTACTAAGCAATAGCCCAAAGTTCTTGAAAGTGTAACATAGTTTTAATTGGTGAGCTTTTAAGTAAGGACATAACTTCAACCCTGTGGTAGCCATGTAATCATCAGGAGCTGTGCAGAAGCAGAAAGATTTAAGAGTGGTAACTGAAAAGCATTTGGAAAGTCTTACTTATGCAAAATGATGAAATGCAGTGTGTGCCTGTGACGCCAAGAAGTGTGTGGGATGGAGTAGGGACCTACAAAAGAGCTGCAGGAACCTCTTCCTCTTGCTCTTTTGCAGCTATAAAATCATTTTCTGGAGATACCAGGCTGATATTTCCTGATTGCTTTATTCACTTCAGAAATGTAATAGTGAGAGCATTTTAAATACAAAGAGCTTTTAAATACAAGGAACTCTTACGATGCAGGATTGAATATAACTGTGAAATGATATAATTAATTTCTGTTTATGTGAAGGACTCCATTACAGTGTTGCAATATCTATAGAAACTGAAGTGGTTTCTATTATTAATAAAAATTCTTTGTTTTCTTCTAGTTGTGCCTCATACTAACACTGTGTTCTGCTTTCTGGGTGAGTACTGGAGTCCTGTATGTATATATAACTGGAGTTAATATAACTGGAGTATATTTTAAAATAAGTAAGATTCTTACACTGTTGTCTCTGCTGTGTTTCTTCCCCCTTCCCCTCTCCTCTTCCCTCCAGTGGCGTAAGGCAGGACTCGCGCTGCTTTTCTGCATCTTACAGTTTTTTGCCATGGCATGGTGAGTGATTTCCTCCCTAGACACTCCACTTTCTGTTGCACCTGACATCAGTAGCTGAATTTTGAGTGGATTTTGACTTTGAGTTAGAGGGAAGGAAAATTTTTACCTTGTCAATCCCTTAGATTCAAGACAATGTGTCAGTGAGGAGCTGACCTCTTCCCACTTCTTGGTCTCTCACACCACTACAGAGGCTTCGGAGACAGAGCTCAGGGCTCTGTTTCTAGAGGAAGTTCCTTAGATTTCTCTGAGCTTGGACCGAGCTTGGTTTTTTTCTTTCCCTTTTAAATCAATTTGTTGCTATCTGGTATTCCTCTTTTACACTGTCCTGAATTTGTCTTGTTCAGAGACCCAGTTATGCTAATCAAATTGTCAATGTTCTTCATGTTAACATATGATCTGTGCAAGGTCACCATAGGAGTGCACAAACTGATATGGACACCTAGCCAGCCCTCAACACTAATCTTCCCTACTTGTAGGTGTAGGAGCATGAAGAGTACTGCATGCAGGAGAGCTGTGTTTAAAATGCTTTCACAACGTCCCCCTCTATTTTGCCATAGTGTTTCATACCTTGGCTGGGCTAAGATGGCTTGCAAGGATACTCCTTCCTATTACTCACAAACTCAAAGCTTCATTTTGGTTATGTAATTGCAGTTTAGAATATAGAGGGGGTGTTCTTGTTTGTGACTCTAATAAAATCTGACATAAAAAGTAACTTTCAAAATCTTTCTTCTTAGGTACAGCATTTCCTTCATACCATATGCAAGGTAAGCTTCCCTACTTTCTTACTCTTTGTCATTTTGAGGTTTAATTATACAGAAAATTAGTTTAGAGAAGCATTGTAATGTGTGGCTTTAGAAGGTTTTCATGGTGCAGGAAATGCAAGTAGTTAAATCTGAAAATGAAAATAAGCATCTTCTCTAGTGGGAGAACACAAATGGAGAAAATGAGCGGGCTTCCCAAAGAAGTATGTAAGCCTGCTAACCAAATGCTGAGCATAAGGCTTGCCTTTGGAATGCCTCAGTGTTGGTCCAAAATATTACTAGACAAGTGGATTCTTCAGTGTCCCTTTCATCCTGTTCTCCCCTATGAGCACTGCTCTGTGTGAGCACACAGTTCTCTCTCCTGCCCCACCCTTCTGCAGTGCGCTGCCTCAGTGCAGCCTTGCAGGTGTCACTTCCACAGCAGGTGGGCACTGAGCAGACCCGCTTGTCTCTACGGCAATTTGTGTAGTCATGCAAATCATATTAATGCAATTAATGCATGGTCAGCTGATCTCTCCAATCCTCAGTGTCAGTGGGATAGCAGCATGGAATCACTCTTACCAAGTAACATAACTGAGGTGACTGTCTTGTGTTTTTTTCTTTCTCCTGCTTGTAGGGATGCTGTGAAGAAATGTGTTTCAGTCTGTCTGTCCTAAAAGGAATACTGGATGCCTCACAAAGTTCTAGGAAGTTCTAAGTAGAACTGTGTTGAGACCACCGTGTTGTGTAGTTTCCTACTTCTGTCTTGAACACGTGCCTTTCAGCTGCTTGCTAGAAGCTCCTTGTGTTACACCCAGCGTCTGCAATTGCTTGGGTTTGTAAGCAGTGGTGTCTGTGGGACAGGGGGCTTGTGATCAAATGAAATTCAGTCTGGCAGAAGAACTGGGCAGAGGTCCACAATTTGTTATGATGATTCTTACATGAATTCATGCATTTGTTTTTGCAGAAGTTTCAAAGTAATGCGTGGAGTCTGTAAAGTGAAGACCTTGGCTCTGATGGGACTGTGCCAGTTCTAGAGTTGAAAATTGCTTTCTTACCAACAACTTGGGATTTTTTAAAATAGCCTTATGTCACTTAATCTTTGCATTGTTTGCCTTGGATAATGGAATATTGGTAATCTTTCTTTTCCTGTCTCTCTTGCAGAATTTTAGGTTTATGAGACTTCTGAAAGAGGTAATTCTAAAGTCAAACACGTTTGTGGACGAACCATTAAATGTTTGCATCTTTAATGAAGTATTTAATTCTCAGTCTGTACTGATAGTCTTTCCTTAAAATACATGAAAGGGACATTTTCATCTGTAAAAACTTGTTCCTGTAGAAAAAGCACTCATAAAATAAGGTCCATGGATGTTTTCAGCCACCAGGAACCTGAGTTCTTTTCCTTGCTTAGAGCTCATGATTGCAAGGTAGGAAGCTGACATTTTTCACATGGAGTGAGGTGCTTCTCCTCCAGCTGTAGCATAAGAGCAATGCAAAGGACATGGTAGGCAAGCAATAAAGGAATTTATGTATGTCTTTTCCCAAAGGACAAGCTGTCATAAGGTGGAAGTGGGCTATTGTTTTTAAGCAGCCTGGGCCAGGGAGAAGACATTTTCTTCCGAACTTGTAAATAAGTTAAAACTCCAACATTCCTCTTTGTTTCTTTGTAAGTGGAATCAGTTTTCTTTCTGCTAAAACTCTTACACACACCAGTGAACTTCTCTGCATGGAGGAGAAAGCACAATATTCTATTGCCTGTTGTAGCAAGGAAAGCATGTAACAATCCCGTTACCAGCTCCAAACATGCTGAGCAGTCCGTATCCAAATTCCAAGGCCACTCTGTGTTCTCTTTATCTTCTGCGCTACGTATAATCATTTACTCCCACAGCATTGCAGTGGTCAGTTTAATATTTGAGCACAGATTCCTGCTTCTGCTGTGCGAGACAATGTTTAACTGCTTTCCCCTTTCCTTTTACCAAACTGTCTTGCTGGAGCCGGTGTCTAGGATGATGATTTTCCAGTGCACTCTAGTGGGAACTGAAGCATCTCTTCCTCAATCTTTCAAGAGTTTAGTTGTTTAAGAGCATTGTTTTTGCATGGCAAGTGTATCCCTAATTTGCACTACAAAGATTTTAATGTAGAAAAAACCCAGATCTACTTGGCAGTAAAGTATAAGCTCACAGTGAAGGCAAATCGTTCTATGGCTTCCAGAAAGTTACTAAGAAATTAGTTAATCCAAAATCTTAAATTTAAGTGTCCTTCTGATAATTTATAAAGCTCAATACCATCCAGCTGTTAGGATCCTCTGAAAAAAAAATTAAAGATTCCCTCTTGCAGAGGGTATGAAAGGGAGATTTTGACAAGCGTTCTGTCGAAATTCTGATTCCAGGTGGCCAGAATTACTATTGCAAAGGCATTTGAATGGAAAATGCCACCTTGGAAAGATGGCAGTGATGTTGGGATGAATCAGTTATACAGATTCAAGTGCTATGTCCTGGTGCTTTTTTATCTCCCAGGATTTTGGAGTTAGTGTTGAAATAACTATGTTGACTATTACTCTTCCTGAAAAGAAGATTTGGTTAAATGCCCAAGAGAGACTGGAAATTAAAGAAAACTGATCCTTCTTTTTCCTGGCTAATCTAAGGCAAGTGTCTAAACTGATGTGTGTCTTTTTTATCAGGGAGTAAGTTCAAAACCTAATTTACATCTGTCAAAGGACCTATGCCAGCCTTTTCTTAGGACTTTGATAACGTTTACATAATTCCTTTGTATAAGGGAAGTTGAAATGCAACCCTAATGCCTTTTACATTGCAATATTCCTTTAATTTTAGCATCTCTGACTGTCCCTGGAAAAAGCTACAAGCGCAGTATACATTGTTTCTCCTTCCTCTCTCCAGCAAAGTTATGTTAACTCCAATCATCAGTCCAGGTTCAGCAGCCAAGATAATGGACTTTGACTTCTGGGGTTCTTTTTCTGATTACTTCAGATTAGGAGGAGTAAAAGCGTTTTGCTTATTCCTTGGCTAGCTTGGGCAGGATTCTGGTAGCCTGACTCTCTGGCAGTTCTTCTGGAAGAACAGTAGAATTGCATATGTTGGATGTTAGTTTTTGAACTTGCAGAGTAGCTAACTAGAAACTTTTTGCTGGCTCGTGTGAACACAGCCACTTAGAAGTAGAAAATTTATGAAACTACGAGTAGATAGCACAGAAATGGATTTTTTTCCCTTTCCCCCTCTCCTCTCAGTTTAAAATTGTAATTCCAGCTTCACAGCCTTTTAATAAGTACGAGAGAAGAACAAATCTTCATTTGACTGCACAGCACATGAGGCGAAGAAATTGTGCCCTTACAGGAGGGGAACCCAAGGGGAGATGGCAAGGACACAAGGATCACCGGAGTGCCACTGGGGTTTATGTTGCCCTTTGGTGTTGTATTCGGTTCCTGGGGACATCAGACAGTAGGAGAGACTTGCCATATTCTTGCCGATGTGTGAAATGTACTCAGGGTTTGTCGCTTCATCTACAAGCAGTTTTGATTTAAAATAGCTCTCCCAGAACAAAACTCTTTAGATTCTTACTCACTTTTAAGCAGTTGTGTTGAGGCTATTGCCAAGTTTAACAGCAAAAGAAATTTCCACTTTACTGAAGTGCTTTATTTTATATGATTTTTACATAACCAGGAAGTAAACTATACGAATATTCCCTCTTGAGTAGTTTTCCATCTGAATTAGATTATACCATTATACCTTTTTTTTGGTCATTAAACCTACTTTGTGTTATGCTTTGATATCATCAGCTTTGGTTATCTGCTTGGCAGGAAGCATGGTGGGCATTCCTGAAGCTTTCCATCTCACTGTCCTTCAGGGCAGGAATGTTTGTTGTGTGTGCTCTACTGCAAATAGAGAGTTTGTGGTTTAAATCACAAAGCTCCTTCCTTCCCAAAGTCCTTGCTCAGTTGCCTACAGCACTTAACTCAAGGCTGACTTCCCTAAGGAAACTCTTTTGATATTGGGTGCCCATCTCAGTAGGATTTGGTGTTCTACCAGGAAGTGCTTTCTGCCCAGCCTCACTGTTGACCAACTTGTCCACTTTTTTCACTTTTTGCAGTACAGATAATGTAACCTCAACCAAGCAGCCTTAGCATACAGTTCTAGCAGGAAATTCATATATCCTGGATCAGCTGACTTTCCAGCTATATTGGAAAGGGAAATAGGGAGGGTGGTAGTCATCTGTTCCCAAAGTACTGAGACTCTATACATTGAAATGTGGGATTTTTTTTCACTACTTCAAGGATTTGCTCTGTTTTATGTGATGAAGTCCATTATGAATATTGGTACTATCTGAAATGGTTCCACACTGGTGATGTGAACAATTTCATCTCATTTAGTATTTACTGTAATAAGATAGTTCATGACCTGTTATGAAAACCAAGGAAGAATTTTCTGCCACAAGTTGAAATTCTTTTCAGAAACCACGTTTTTAAAAGGAAAGTGTGTTGGGCTCTATGTGTACCTCCGACTTTCTGAGAATGGCTCTTGCTTCATTTTGGTACTTAATCATGTTCGTGAAAGTGAGATCACTGTGCTATTGTAAACTGAGGAGGAGCAGGATGTTTAAACACGTTTGTCTTAAATACTGATGTTTACAACCATAGCAAATACTGACCATTTTGGAGAGAAAGCACACAAATGGTTTATTGTCTTAAAACCACGTGCCTCGCTGTAATGTGACCACTAAATTTTTTGACAGCTGTGGAATTGTTTTGTAAAATAAAAACCAAACTCAGAAATTCTCTGCAATGTTTTATACTGTAACTGATTCTGTTTGCTGATGTGCTTTCTCTATGTATTTACACTGTTTGATTTCTACTTTGATAAACATCTTTTTTTCTGACTTACAACTTTCTCTGTAATGAAGTGAAACCCTTACAAGTGCTGGTTTTTTCATTCAATAAAGTTATCACTGCATTAAATGAATTGTTCTTATGGTTAATGTTCTTAACATTCTTGTGGCTTTTTAAATTATGCTGATTCTCCAGATGATGCTGAAATTGCTGTGGGTAGTTTGTTTTCTTTTGTTTGTGTGTTTGGTTTTTTTAAAGTTATTGTCCTGTCCTCACTTCCTTTGCTGTGCACACAACTTGTACGGCTGTGGGGAGTTTTTGTGTCACCAGTGTTTTGCAGCAGCTTCACCCAGCAGTTGCAGGCTGGTTGGCACAAATGGAGTTGTTAAGGTGAGGATGATATTTTTATTACTTCTTATTTATTTACCTCAAGAGTAAACCTAGATATAGCAACAAGCTGTCCTTAGTCCATGCTACAGAGAAAGTAGTGCCAGGTGCTATTCTGTCAGCAAAGACAACAGGAAGCAACGTGCCTCTGAAATAAATATGCTCTGAGTGCTGATGTACACTCAATAAAATGTAAATGAAGTAAAACATCAATGATTTACGAATGTGTGTTAAAAATAATGAGAGGCGATTATTTTATTTTTTTTAACTTTCAAAAAGCTGGTCTATGTAAGTGTGTGCCTAATATGCATCCAAAGATTTGCTGTGGTTTAATATTTATTGGCAGTGCATCAAGGCTGCGTGCTCATCAGGCTGTTCAGGGTGTATTACACTTTCTCCTAACTGACAGGCAGGTGGGTTTTTTTCTGTCTGCAAGAGTGGTGGTGAGACTTGTGTGCTGTGGGAGACTGCGTTAAGCTTTCAATTACCTTTTTTTTCTTGTTTTTTTGATTGTTCTCCTAAGCAAGCTCTATCTCGAAGCTGACTCAACTGAAATTTCTGTCCTACAGGAGACCCCAAAGTCGCATTTGGAATACAAGCAGTAGCCTGTATTCTCTAGTATAGAAACCTAGGAGTTTGCATTTTGTCTTTTTGAAAAGGTTAGAGTGTCCCAGGAATGTCAGGAAAGCTGGATACATCTGTCATATCAAGACAACTGTGATTCCTCAAAGGGCAATAAATCCTTTCCATGTCTAATAGCTTAGAGGTTATTTTGCTTGTCTAACTCAACCTCCTGCGTAACAACAAAGCTGTTGAACTTTGCCACTTCATTCTCATGCTGAGGTCTTAATACTTGAATGATTTAAAAAAAAAAAAGTGAAATCTTCTTTTGAAATCCCTTAACAGTGATAAGCTGCTCTAAAGTGCATTCTGTTGATGAATGACTTTGCTCCTTAGAAATGCTCTGAAAGGGTTTGTCAGTTGTGCTACAGCATCTAGTCCCTGAATCCCATTACCTTGTAAATTCACCAGCATTCAAATTCAGTGACAAGGTTCTTGGAAAGCTGCTGTAATGTCTGCACTTTTGCCTTCTCTTTCCCCAAGGTCTGATTTGCAAGAGAAGGTCTTTAATGGATGTGAGCCATTCAAAGGTGGAGGTTGATAGTTATTTACATCCCTTGCTTGTACCTTTCCTGTTGAGCTCAGCTTTGGTTGCAATACGTGTCGGGGTACAGGCTTGTAACTGCCCAGCCATGAAGCGCTGGAGATTCCTAAAAGGAAAAAAATTCTGTTTTTCTCACTTTTCAGAAGAAAGTTGCTGGTGAATTAGAGATGGAATAGTCTATCTAAGCTGCCAATCTTTGGGATTGCTATTTTAAGTTAGCCTGGTTAAAACCCTTTTAAGTTTCTCTTGCATTCCCTTGTGGCATTTCTAAGAGAAGTTATTCCCGAGAATTCGTGCTTTAAAACCTCTGTGGGAATAAGTGTGGAGTAACATGGGTGTAATGTAAAAATGGTACGATGAAAGTGTCATCTGGTCAGTGTGGTTTCATTGCAGCTCTGAGGGGCTGTCATGCCCTAAAAGCTGGGGAAGTACTGGAAGCTGGAGAGGGGCTTTGTACAAGGGCACATAGTGACAGGACAAGGGTGAACGGCTTCAAACTCGAAGAGGGGAGGTTTAGATTAAGGATTAGGAAGAAATCCTTTACTGTGGGAGTTGTGAGGCACAGGAACAGATTGCCCAGAGATCCTCTTGATGCCCCATCCCTGGAAGTGTTCTAGGCCAGGCTGGATGGGGCTCTGAGCAACCTGGTCTAGCAGACAGTGTCCCTGCCCATGGGAGTGGGGCTGGAACAAGGTGATCTTGAAGGTCCCTTCCAACCCAAACCGTTCTATGATGCAATATGGGGTGTGAAAACAAAATATTTTATCATGGGCACATAAGCACATCTGTGGTTTCTGGTTGTGTGTAACAGGATGTGTCAGGCTCACCACTTTTGAGAGAATCAACTGCTTCAACGGAGTTATACTTGCAACTTGTTAACCCTCATAGTTAGCAGAAAGGTTTAACCTGCACATCCAGGTCAAAAGTGCATGTTTGGTTTGCCCAATAAACACTGAATGTATTACTTTTGTTCTGAGATGTTGTAAGTAGAAATTAAAGCTTTGGTTAGAATCTTTTGCTTTTTTTTTTTCTGATCTTAAAGATGGAAACAGTAACAGTTTCTTCCTCTAGGTGATAATTCATGTCTAAAGATATCACTGAAGATCTTCGAGTAGAAAAAAACAAATTAGGGAAAAGTATAATTATTGTTTAAAACAAACTAAGTTACATTTATCACCAGCCTGACTACTTATATTTGGTTTGCTGTCAATGTTTCGGTGAGGGGGCTACGGGGGTGTCTTCTCTGAGAAGCTGCCAGAAGCATCCCATATGTTGATAGACCCAAGGCCAGCTGGTTCCAAGATGGACCCACTGCTGGCCAAGGCTGTGCCCACCAGCAACAGTGATAGTGCCTCTGGGATAACATATTGAGGAGAAAAAACCCTTGCTCTGATGCAGCCCAAGAGGTGGGAGAGAATTTATGAGAGAAACAGCTCCACAGACACCAAGGTCAGTGGAGAAGGAGGGGGAGGAGGTGCTCCGGGTACCAGAGCAGAGATTCCCCTGCAGCCTGTGGTGCTGACCATGGTGAGGCAGGACGCACCCCTGCAGCTCATGGAGGTCCATGGGGATGCAGAGACTCACCTGCAGATGGGCAGATGGATGCCCATAGGAAGCTGTGACTTTGTGGGAAGCCCAAGCTGGAGCAGACTCCCGGACAGAGGAGCCCACACCAGAGCAGGTTTGCTGGCAGGACTTGTGACCCTGCAGAGGACCCACACCGGAGCAGCCTGTCCCTGAAGGATTGCAACCCATGGAACTGGCCTACACTAGAGCAGTATGTGCAAAACTGCAGGTTGTGGGAAGAACTGATGGAGAAGTTCAAGGAGGACTGTTTTCCATGGGAGGGATCCTGTGCAGAAACAGGGAAAGAGTGTGAGGAGTCCTTCCCCTGAGAAGGTCACTGGCAGGGAGGGGGAAGAGAAAATCAGGAGGAAAGTTAGGCCTGGGAAGAAATGAGGGGTGGAGAGAAGGTGTTTTAGCATTTGGTTTTATTTCTTATTAGCTTACTCAGTTTTGACTGGTAATAAATTAAACTAATTTCCCCAAGTCAAGCCTGTTTTACCCATGATGGTAACTGGTAAGTGATTTCTCCCTGTCCTTATTTTAACCCGTGAGCCTTTTGCAGTATTTTCTCTGACCCTGCTCAGCTGAGAATGGGAGAGACAGAGCAGTACCCACCCTTCGGTGGGTACGTGGCACCCATCCAGGGTCAACCCATCACACTACATTGGGTTTTTTCTTTGGGTTTGGTTTGTTTGGGGTTTTTTTCCTTCTCTTTTTAAAAGGCAGAACGACTGCTGTGGATTTCTTCCCTGGTCTCTGGGCTCAGAATTAATCTCGGTTATGATCTCAGTTATAACACAGACAGGGAGGTACCGCTCGAACAAGCTGCCTGCCTCGCTGCTAAGAACATACCTGGTGGAAGTTATTGAAACTGTCCCCTCACCCCAACATTAATGAAAAGGCTAATCTTCTTTAAGTCTCTTCTAGCCTAGCAATCTCATAAGGGGCTGGATACATGATTAAAAAACAGAAGGAAAGCAGCTGTCTTTTTATCCGTTCTTAATTATTCCGTGGTAGTTGATAGGTGTTGATTTCCTGGGAGTGTCATGGTGATGGAGGTTACATTTCCCTGTGTTGCCGGGACTCGGTGTTCAGGGTTCAGTGCTGCAGTGGGAGCTTTGGAGATGGAAAGAGTGAGTCTTATTTTCTGCAATTTCATCTGATGATGAAGGGCTGCCTTTTATTTGGAAACATGCAGCTGAAGGCCAGAAAACAGCTATCCAATGTCAAGGCAAGAAAGGCCTCTTTAATTGCCCTTTTTCTTGTTTGGTTTTTTTACCCCTTCTTTCTGTGTACCTCACCAGCTGGTGGCCAGGGGCATTTAAGAACGAGCTTAATTAGAAAGTCAAAAATAACCCCTTGCTTTTTCCTGCTGTTAACTTGGTGAGTGAAGTCTAGTAAGTATTGCAGGATTGTTCTGATTGTTCTTTCACTGATCTCCCCGGTCCTCATTGCTTCATTTAAAATATGAGTTACCAAATTCTTATTAGTAAACAGGAGACGATTGTGAGTGTTGTGCTTGCATTTTGAGCTAGTTCTGACTGGCTATGAGCCACAAGGAGTCTGATCCCTGCTTGGAAGTGCCCAGCTCTCCCAGCTGGGTTTCAGGGAAAGCTTACAACATTGCAGGTTTTGTAGGGGCATTTTCTGTTCCTTCTGCTGCCCCTACTGATTTGCCTGTCTAATTAAATGGGTGACAAGTGCAAGAGGTGCAATAAACAGTCTTCTGTCCTTCGACCCTGCTGTGTCTCACTTGCAGTGGCACTGGCTGTCAGTCGCCAGGAACACCTACTGTGGTCCTCTTAAAGTCCAGCTACCTTTTCTTCAAACGTCAGGTTCAGAAAGCTTCCACTTCCAGCCCAAGAAATAACCCACATCTGAGAATGGGCTGTTCTCAGTGCCCCGGCAATACTACAGCCAGTGACATTAATCTGTTTGTGCCTCAGTTTCAGCACCTGTAGATTTGGAAAAATTAATCTTGCAAGAAAGCAGGAGAAAGAAGGGTTGTTTGGAAAGCATTCCAAGTTGTTGTTTAGGTGAACGGAGGGACAAAAGATTGGAGGATGTCTCTTACTTCTCCTAAAACAGGCTAAATATTAAAAGGAAATATCCATACATAATATTTTTGTTAAATGAAAAGCCAACAATAAACAAATAACTGTGACTCTTGAATCTATGTGGTTTCTGTTCTGCAGTCCTCTCCCATGGCAGCTGTGTGGCACAGAGACAGTGCACAATGCAAGGAAACCTGATTCATGGAATCAGAATGTGTATTTTAAAGTAAAATCTCAGGCCTAAAGACATTCAGCTGACCATGTGCTTGCATACATGTAAACTTGTTATTTCTTTGGCTAATTCTTTTAGGTTGGAAAGATATGTCAGCGGTGAACTGTGCCTTCTGCTACATACAACACAAATTGCTCTTGGGTTGAGCTCTTACGGCTGAAACAACCTTCCCCATGCTGAAAATAGTAATTGGGCTGTTCCCACTAACCAGCCACAGGTAACTACTCTCATTTTGGAAAATGTTGTGGTTTCAGGCATTCTGGGCCATGGTAACATAGTTACTAAAATTCAAATTGCGTGAAAGTCAGGTATTTTAAGTTGTTAGATCTGTGGTTTATTTTTTCCTCTGGACACTAGAGTTTCAAGCATCAGACACCTCGTATGAGTGATTAACCATAAACACACAAGTGTTCCTTATGGGATCTGAAAGTGCATTTTATTACCGTGCAGGACACAAGTTTCAGAATGAAACTCCAAAGTAAACACTTTCATGCTTCTCCTTTTGAGATGCTAACTGTAAAAAAATCCAGTCTTATTGATGAAAAACTCTCTTCCCAACCCATTACTGGAACAGGTCCATTATCCATTCCTTCCATATACCCTTCCTTCTCTACAGCTCAGTCCCAGGAGTGCTTTGGGCAAGCAGTGCGCTCCAAACAGGACCTCCCTTCCTTTTGCTTTGTGGCAGCCTCCATTTCCCATCCATCTTTGCTGAGCATATTCTTTACCTCTAGTGATGCACCAGTGTCTGCTGGTGAGAGTGTTTCACTTTCTCATTTGGAAACCCTTCCACCAACATGAACTGTTGTTGCTTTTGTGCATGCTTTTGGTTTCCTTTAAGTTCTAAGCATCTTGAGGAAGGTAGATTGGATCTGATTTTTAGAGGCTCTAATCCACTCCACTTGAAGCTCTAGGAGAGAAGGTCAGTACTTCTGAAAGCCAGGCTGCTTCTCTTTTAATTTGTCTGTAGAAAGAACTGTGTGTAACTATGGGAAAATTATTACTTTTATGAGCTGTTGTGTCTTTACCTGCCTTAACTTTGAATCTCCTGACTTCTGAACAACTATACCTAAAAAGGCTGTGTGAAAATAGGGCTTCAGCTAAAAAAACAATCCCAAAATAACGTGTATCTGTTTTAGAACTGACCAAAAACCTGAAGATGCTGAATTGAAATTCACAGCACTTCAACTAGCTCCAATTTCTCTGTCTATTTGCATATGTAGTATTATAAAATTTAAAACTGTCTCATGTAGTCTCCTATGCCTTTCCTATGACATTTGATAACATACAGGGAAAAATTACAGTAGTAGCTTCTCTCTCTTCTTTCAGTATTTGCAAAGGGGAACCCAAACATAAACATATTTCATTTACACCAGAATACCTGAGATGCAATTATTTTTCCAAATGCAAAAGGGTACCCTTCCAGGTACCTAAATATTCTATAGATTTTAAAGTACATTCTTTAGTTGTTCAGCAGTGAAAGCGGGCTGTTTATCAACTAGAAGTTTCTATCTGAAGCCTGCTAATGTAACTCACAACCTGAGTTTACTTATAAAATAATCTAGATATTTTTGTTATGAGTTGACAATTAAAAAAAGAAGAGGGGGGAAGAGACGTCAGAGTGTGAAGTTTGAAAGCAGCATAGAATGATTTGGGTTGGAAGTGCCATCAAGCTCTGGCCATTGCTATTTAGGTGGATGGTACCTCTCAGTTTTTTTAAAGGCAAGATCTGTTGAGCCTTGTCAAATGACGGATTTAACTTAAATTCTGTTTTTATAAAGTCTGCCACATTCTTCCTTGTCTGTAAAAATCCCAACAGTGATCCACCAAGTCATTTTGTCTCTCTAAAAGAGACAGAAGCACAGAAATTCAACAGGGACTCTTGAATTGAAAGAATGCAAAGTTCTCACTAAGCAGACAGAAGATGTATTTCTCTAAAAATGACCTCTAGCACTACATTTTCGTAATCAAGTCCCTAACTATGTCATGTCCAACAGACCAGAAATTTTAAAGACATTATCAGAGATAGATGTATCAGAAGAAGTTAGGCACTCAAACACTTGTTATATACCAAAGCCCAGTGTTTACAGGTCAGTGTTATTCATGGGGCCTCCGCTTAACCCTCCAGCAGGGTACTGAACCCATATCTCTCATATCCTTGGCTGAATAATGAAATTGTTGGAGTCCTCAGTAAAATGGTGGCTTTTCTGTGGAAGGCATGTGTTGTTGGATCAGGGTTGCCAGAGAAGGTCTCAGCATGAGGTGAGAGGGAACGACTTTTTGGGTTGCTAAGGGAACTTTTTCATGAGATGGACCTTGAGTTGGTCAGCAGTGCCAGGCCTCAGACAGTTAGGTTGATACCAGCACCAGAAGTGTGTGGTCTCTCCCTGGAAATGCAGCCTGAGGGGTGTTCAGCCACCTGTAAGGTGCAGCAGGGGTTTTGTGGGACCAAGGGATGGACACAATATCCATCAGCAATGGAGTGTAGGGATGCTACCTTCTCCTTGTGCATTGAAACCTCGCTGCAGAAGGGTCTCTTACTATTATATTTTGATTTAGGAATGTTGAGGAATGAGGTTAATGCATTTATGCAACATTCATGGTGAAAATATTTTAAGACAACCTTCTCTGTGTAACTATCTTGACTCTTCCCTGCTCCTTTAGTTAGAGTCCGCACCAGCGTGAATGCAATTTCCATGCATTGTTTCAGTCTGGAAATGAAATAATTTTCATTAATGGAAACCTGGTTCTCAAGCAGAACAATTAGACCCACTTCAGGTTGAAAAAAGATAAAAGCATGCTAATTTGGATGGAGGACTCTTCTTTCAAGGCAGCCAATTGAGTCATCAGCCAGCCACCCACCTGACTGTCTAACAGGTAATTAGGAGATAGTCCTCTTTTTGTGTGGAGCGTGTGCGTAAACCTCCACACACTGGTGTCACTGCCCATTGGGACTTCCAGAGGAAAGAGCTAGGCAGTGGCAAAAGAGTGAGGAGTGCACGTTTGTCAGACAGTGCCCAACAAACTGACTTCTCTTTTTATTTAGCTTATTATTTTTGTCTTTTCAACAGCTACCTGAAGTTTCCGGCAATAAAGCCGTCATGGCAGACCTGGGCTGCAAAAAACCCAGCGACTGCACCGTCTCCAGGCTCCTCAGTGTAGTGGAGAGCGAACTCCGGGCTGGGAGAGACAAAGGCGACCCCACGGAGAAACAGCTCCAGGTTGTCTTGGAGGATGCGACGCTCTGGCAGAGATTCAGGGAAGTCACTAATGAGATGATCGTGACCAAGAATGGCAGGTGAGTGATCTGCTCAGCACTGCGGGCTCAGTGGAGGTGACAGCCAGGGGGGTTAGGCTCTATAATAATAAACTGTGTGTGTAGACCCATGAGAACTGCAATGAGCACACCAGAATTTTTAGGGCACTGCAGCCTTACAGTGTGCTAAAACCAGCGTATGAATAAGATGGGGTGACCCTGCTTCTTTTTGATCACTGCCAAACCATTCCTCCTATGAAGCATGCTGGAAAAATATGTTGCCTAACTTGTGGTTGCACAAAAAGGAAACTTTTGCAAGGGAATAGATGGTACCTCTCAAAACCTTCGGAATGACTGCTTATGCTAATAATCATCAGCCTATTTTAGCAAGTCCTCACCTGTAGACTTCAAATTACTGCACAGAAGCAGATTGGTGTTGCTATTCCCAGCTGCAGTTCCCATCCCTCTGGCCTTGGGTATTAACAGCTTGTACGAGCAGTGTGTACCAGGATGGGTGCAGTAAAACTGTGCTCTACGTGCTCTGTACGTATGTCCAGTCTGAACTGCATGGTCTCAGAGTTGTTGCTGGTGCCCTTAGAAACAAGTGTGGAATATTGCTTAGCGTACACAGTTTTAGAGGGTCAAAATATTGTGGTATAAATGGATCACATGTCTTACTATTTGGGGAGCACAGAAAGGCACAGGAAAAGAGTGAATAATCTGGCAAGAAGGATGCTGATTCTGAATCAGGCACTGGCTTGAAGAAAGCTCTCCACAGAGGTTCTGCTCTGAACTGGGCTGACAGCAGAGTCCTGCCCATAACAGACAAGCAGCTACCAGAATAAGATTTGCCAGCACAGTGGTACTAAGGTTCTTATTTAATGTATCCTTGCCAGCCCTCTGCTGCCCCCCACCCCACCCACTCCCTCAACATGAACACATTTTGCGAGACCTCTCAGGAGATCCACATAGGAGAGAGGAATTACGAGATGGAGAGAAAGATTTACTCGTGTGACTTTCATTAATTTTGCAGACTTTAATTTAGCAGAATTTGTGGATGAAATTACTGGTGACTGTAGCTTGATGAGGGACATAGGTGAAAGCAGTAAAAACAAAAAATCTGGTCTGTTGGCTCAGCAAGGTGATTCTGCAGAGAGAACAGTTACCTTCCCAAAGTATCAGCTCTTGGTGTAACAGTACCTGTTGCCATTCTGATTCCTCCTAATAACCTGTACTGATAGAAATCTGCTGCTGAGAATCTCTTTTTATCATGAAGCTGCTTTTGCTTCATTTAAATTGCTTTGAAAACTGCTGTTAGGTTGCAGCAAACTTCTAAGTGGACTTTCACTTGGTGTACAGTAGCTTAAACTGGCTCCTTAGCGGAGTAAATGACTAAAAATGAAGTAAGATAGGTTTGCCTCTGATTAATTAAATTGGTACAAGGAATCACACCTTACCAACAGGGTTTTTTCAGTTTCTTTCCTCACAGCTAATGACTTCACGGTGATACTAGTTCTTTCTGAAATGTCAAGGTGAGTGCATAGATAAAATCTTTTTATAATGTTGATAAGGGAATCTTTTGTTATCTGAATATGCCTGGGTACTTTTTATTTCGTTTTGTAAGCTGCCTGGTTTTTTATCTTAACTTGTACACTCCTTATCAGCCTGATTCTACTTTCCTACAGCCAGTGACATCTCTAGAAATGTCAGTGGGGGCAGGAATAGATTCTTTATGATCAAACTATAGCAATCTCAAAAAAATTACAAAGGTATGTCATGCTGCCATTTGCATTAATCCTTTTAACATAGTTACTGTAGCATCAGAGACTATGAAAAATGATCTCTGTGTTTCTGAAAGCATCTTTCATTGAAAAATAGATCAGCACACTAAAACAAAGAAAATACAGATCGTGGCCTGCAGCAAAGCACTCTGAACCATGCTATTCAAAAGGAGACAAACTTGAGACAATTTCCTATGAGTGCTGAGTTTTTCTCAGGTTCAGGATTCTTCAGTGATTGTCTCCAGAGAGATTTTCAGTAGAAAAAATATTGATCTTATTCCGCTGCTGCTAAATGAGTACAAACTAAGTCATTCTTGCTGAAGGGTAGATGAATGCTTTTGAAAACTGTGTTCTACAGTGAAAGAGAAGAGCCAGCCTTAACTTTTTTGTGTGAAAACTAAAACAGTTGGTGTGGACAGACACACTGTTCGCAAAGCTCAGAAATTAAACAGAAACCCGATACAGGAGCATCCCAGAGAATGAAAGTCTAATTGATTAGTGATTCTCGAGTGTCAAATTCTAGCATGCACAATTCTATCCGCTCTGAGTCATCTCTAATTGGTACCGAGGGTCCCAAAATGTCACAGTTAGATGAAGCAACTTCAGTGTTAATATATAGCTGTGGCTGTATCATACTTCATTATAATAATCACTTGCCCTAGCAAAATGCCTAGGGGAGATAGATATATTCTGAACAGGATAGACATCATTAAAATTAAACCACGTGCTATATCACAAAATACATCCCAATGGGTGCAGCTCATACAGTGGGAAACCATCTCCTATTTTACTCAGACTTATTGTATTCAATTGACACTTCAATATCAAATCCACTGTTATCTGACTGAGTAGGTTTCCTCTTTCAGTGTTTATACCATATTAGCTAGGCAGTATCCTGAGACTTTGCAATCCCTGTTATTGTCTGGAGACAGGAAGGTGCCACTGTTCCCCTCTGCGTATGGGGAGAATCCATCAGGGATCAGTGCAGGCAGCCATGAGTGGCGGGCAAGAAGCCCTTTCCAGGCTTAAATGCTAAAGCAACTTTACAGGTTACTGCACGTTCAAGTTTGATATCAAACATCTTCCCACTCACGGTCTGTACTGTAGAGTAATTGTAGCAGATTTGCTCTAAATAAATTGAAGAGGCTGAAGTGCTCGGCTATTGCAGCAACGGAGGTCACGTGTGCACCTACCTGATCATTGAAACAAACATTCTGACTGAAACGAATCTGGAGAAATCACAATTTGCCATGCTAAAAGACAGATTTAAACAGGAAAGCCACCTAATCAGCAGAACATGTTAGGTGGTAAGTTTTCCATCGTTAGAGTCTGTACGGTCAAACTATGCTGGTCCAAGCGAGGCAGGTATTAACTGGGAGTGAAGCTGGTTAACACAGGGAAGTGCTCTAATCTTAGTGCTGCAGGAGGTTAAAATTGATGGTCACTGCATTCTCTTCTGGAACTGGTCTATAGGTCCTTCGAGGATAAACTTGAGCCTCTCAAATAAAAAGGCAGAGCAGCCTGCCTGCATTGTGGGCAGAGGAATTAACAATCTGCATGTAACACAAATAGCTCTGAGAAATCTAGTGAAATTCAATTTTCATGTGGATTAATTTTCCCCTCTAATTCAATTTCAGCTATGTATCTAAATGTGTTACTTTGAACATTGACTGGGGGAGATCTAAGCGCTGGAAGGAGCAATGCATCCATACTTTTTATCATATCCCAGCTTGGTAGCTGGTACGTCCTGATCAGAAAGACACGTGTAGCATATAAATCCTTGAGTAAGCTTCTATTTAATTAGAAAGGTCACGGTTGACAGTACCTTGGAGACCAGTGACGAGTGCTGTTCCTCAGGGGTCAGTACTGGGACTAGAGCTTTTCAATACCTTTGTTGGTGACAGAGGCACACCCTCAGCAAGTTTGCTAGCAAGCCTCAGCTGTGTGCTCTGGCTGACATGTGGAGGGAAGGGATGTCATCCAGAGGGACCTGGACGGGCTTGAGAGCAGGGCCTGTGCAAACCTCATGAAGTGAACTTTACAGTTCTGCATTAATATACAGGCTGGGTGGAGAATGGGTTCAGAGCAGCCGTGAGGACAAGGACTCAGGAGTGCTGGTGGACAAGAAGCACAACACGACCCAGCAATGTGCACTGACAGCCCAGAAAGCCAAGCACATCCTCGGCTGCATCTAAAGCAGCACGGCCAGCAAGGTGAGGGAGGGGATTCTCACCCTCTGCTCCACTCTGGTGAGACCCCACCTGGTGTGCTGCATCCAGATCTGGGGTCCCCAGTACAGGAAGGACATCAACCTGTTGGAGCAAGTCCAGAGGAGAGAACACCTCCTATTGAGGAAAAGCTGAGATTGTTGTAGTTGTTCAGCCTGGAGAGGAGCGAGACCTCACAGCAGCCTCCCAGTACCTAAAGGGGGCTACAAGAGAGCTGGAGAGGGACTTTTTATGACGACATGGAGTGATACAAGGGGTGATGAGGCACTGGAAAAGGTTGCCTTGAGAAGTTGTGGATGCCTCATCCCTGGAGGTGTTCAAGGCCGGACTGGATGGGGCTCGGAGCAACCTGGTCTAGTGGAAGGTGTTGGGGACACCAATCCAGAGACTGGGACAAGATGATCTTTAGGGTCCCTTCCAACCCAAACCATTCTATGAGATCTTCTTCAACACTGCACTGACCCTGTATCAGCAAGTATTAGTATTAGACAAAAATCTCAAATTTCTCAAATTCTGTCTTTTCCTGTCAGCAGGAGGTGCTGAAAGTGTACAGCAAAAACTATATAAAGGTATCCAGAAAGGTGAGTGGGATGTCATGGGAGACTGATTGTTAGCAATTTGCATTTGGGTATGACTAGAGAGTATGACTGCAGAAGCAGAGACTTCCAGTGTCCCTCGAGACAGCCTGGAGTTTCAGCTCCCTTCTTATGTATTTTGGATGTCTTGCACAACTACCTAAGCCTAGAGAGCAACCTTACCTTAGCCCCGTGACCACAGACCTCAGGCCATTCCTCTGGGTGCTTAGTGTACTCTCTTGGTACCCAGAGAGAAAAGGAGGTGGAAGATTCATTGGCCTGTCCATAAAAATGTGGCATGGAGAAATGGCAGCTGCCAGGAGATGTCAGTATGGAGGTGTCTGGAGCAGGGGGGCCTATTACTCATGGAAGAGGAATGTAGGAGGTGATATATAACAGCAATTACATATATTCCTTGACAAGCTAAGAAACTGAATGCATAGGATACCTTTTCTGGGAGACACAATAATGTGTGCTGTCCACACATTATTCCCAGTTCCTGAAAGTGTTGGAGCCCTACTAGCTCTATTGCTGCGGACTTTCAGGTACTGAGGTGCCAATTCAGACCTGTGTGGCATCGATCACAAGCTCTGGGACAGATAGAAAACCACTGAAAGTCAAGCTGTGAGCTCCTGCAAATCTCCTTTACAAAAGAAAAAAATAATAGCGAAAGGGGATTGAGAAAAGGTGGCATTGGACATTTAGGCACAAAAGGAACATTTTCCCAAAATTAAACAGAGGGAGGATTTCAGTTTTGAACACACAGGATAGTGGAAAGCTGAACAGAAGTTTAGAGCTTGCACGTAAGATGGAACTAAAAGCAAAAGAACATGGTCAAGCTGGTGAGGTCGGGGAATGTGGAAGTATGGGATCAAATTACTGGAGAAACTGCCGAGTGCAAGGTCTGATGGTAAGGGTGGATGGAAAGAAGGGAGGATGTTTTATTATACTGAACTAGTCAGTGAGCGTCTAGAAACAAACACACTGAGGAGAGTCTTTGAAGACCGGTTTCCAGTGGTGTCCCCCTTTTTTGTTTCCCTGGCCAGGCGGATGTTTCCTGTTTTGAAGATCAGTGTGTCAGGCTTGGATCCAAACGCCATGTACTCCTTCCTGCTGGACTTCGTTCCGACCGATGGCCACCGCTGGAAGTACGTCAACGGAGAATGGGTGCCAGCTGGGAAACCAGAGCCACCGAACCACAGCTGCGTCTACATCCACCCAGACTCTCCCAACTTCGGGGCCCACTGGATGAAAGCTGCCATTTCCTTCAGCAAAGTCAAACTTACCAACAAGCTCAATGGGAGTGGGCAGGTATGGCCTGATGTTTCCACATCACCTCTTGGCTTCAATTGCAAGCACCTACCAATCAAGAAATATCAAGGGTGCATTTATGTAATTATAGAAGCCCTTACAGGCCTCTTCACCCACAGATGCCAATTATTCTCTGGAGGCCAAATGTAAACAGGGATAAACAGGCCTTAATTGGCACTTTCAGATTTTAATGGACTTCTTGATGTTAAGAGAGACAGAGTGCTGTGGTTTGCTTAATCGTCAGGGGTCTTTTCAGAGTTGGTCTTGTGTGCTGGGGATTTTTACATAGGACTTCAGAGAAAGGGGGGAAAAATGGCCACGGGTATTAGGTTTTTGTTGTGTTCCCCAATGTTGTTTGGTGTAAGTGGAATGTTGGCAGGAGTCAGATGGCAGAATAAAAGGCTGCTCCTAAATGAAATAATTACTATGTCTGCTTCTGCATCATGATAATTATCAATATTCTATTGAATCAGCTTTAGCCTTTGGAAAGAAACTGCATGTACCAGAAATAAGTGACTTTCTCTTTGAACCCCTTAAAAATGCAAACAGGAAAATTAGTTTTGTTTCATATTTTATTTTTGATGATGCATCTAAAGGCAAAATGTTGCACAAGACCTTTTGTTTGCTTGTTTGTTTTGTACGAAACTCCTACAGTGGATGATACTTGTCAGCCCAGAATCAATTTCTTTCATGTAAATGTTATACGTTCTCAATTTGCTATTTCCATTAGGTTTATGAGGTCCTTCCGTAAGCTCAGTACTTTAATGAGGCAGGAAATTATCTCAGGTTTTACAGATTGGAGAATGGGAAGATGGTCCGACTTTTCCTAAGTCATACGTGGAACCAGGACACAAGAATTATTGTAGAGCATAGAACAGGATCTGAATTTTCAAATGCTTGTCTTGTATCCAGGGTTTCAGAAAAGTCAAAAGCCTCAGATAAATATGCATGGGGTGGAAAAAAGCTGCAGGAAATTTGGAGGGTCAAAGAGTCCCTGGGGAAAGAAACAGGGGAACACTGTATATATATATGATGGAGAGGAAAATAGTAGAAAGCACAGGATGAAAAGCCATATGAGAAACAGAACCCAAACAAAAGTTACTAAATAACAAATGACTGAATCTCCCCTTCTTTTCTTTTGAAATCTCGACCACAGTGTTAAGTAAACCATGTCCCCACTCTGTGCTTCAGCTGCCCCTTCTGTGATGGTATTAGAAAGTAACTGACGACTATCTGTGCCTTATGCTAATAGCTGTGTTCTTTCTTTTATATGTATCTATATATCTATATATATATGTGTATGTATGTATACATCACTTTGCAAAGTACAAATTTAAAAAAAGAACCTTTCTCTTGCACTAGAGCCAATTAAAGAACCCAATAGACTTCCTGGAATCAATGCTATTCACAGTTTTCAGTGCCAGGTTCGACGATCTGCCAAGGCTTGTTTAGATACACTTCATCTTGCCCAGAGAGATGACTGGGTGACTGCCGTAGCTTCCTCCTGGCACCTTTTCTGTGATGGTGATTCTGAGTCTTCCAGACAGCAGAAGCAGGACAGGGAGTGCCCCTGAGCTGTTTCAGCAGCCTCTAGTGCAGTGGGAGCCCAGTGGTTTGAGGGCCATAGCTGCTAACACGAACACTCACTGATGCTGCTGCATCCAAAGCCTTGAAAAACTCCAGGGAAGTCTCATTCTGTTCAGCCCTGTGGTTATTGCAAGGGAGGAAGGCACCTGCCCTCCTGCTTCAGCAATCGCTGGCTGGGGAGGTTCAGCAGTGACACCTGCTCTGTCACAGAGCCAGAGGGTGGCTATGAGGTACCGGAGTGGCACTGGGGGCTGTCTCTCTGTTTTGTTTCCTGCAGATAATGTTGAACTCCCTGCACAAATACGAGCCCCAGGTACACATAGTTCGCGTGGGAGGCCCGCACCGGATGGTGATGAACTGCTCCTTCCCTGAGACCCAGTTCATAGCGGTGACTGCCTATCAGAATGAAGAGGTAGGCGGGTGCCACACTGGGCTCTGGGCACCACTGATGAGATCTATTAGAAGCTGATTAACTACAAGACCAGCGTGCCTTTTTCTTGTTTCCCCACCGGTCCCATGCAGTGTAATACTCCAACCAGCCTAATACTCTGTCATTTCTCTGCAGTAGAACATTGACTAATCTAGTGTCTGGCTCCAGTACTAAGCCAGGTTTAGCTTAATATCCTGCCACAGCTGTTCCAGACTGGTCCATCTGTCCCAGCATCCCGATCTTTTACTGGAAATAAAATGTCAAACAGCCGTACAGTCAAGCACAATATCTTTCTCCAGCAATAACTGATAGTTATAATGCTAACCCTGTCTCTCCATGTTCCCTATAATACACACAACTGCAGAACAGAACAATACTCCTTGGGAAGATTTCTGCCCTTGAGGGATGCTTTGGATTGTAAGACTTGCTAACTCCTGCGCCACATCCTTTAGCTAATGTTGCTGCAGATTTTATTCATACTTGATAGGAATTCAGTGTTTAAACTCTCTTGAAAGGGTCCACCATTCCACTGGATTTACCAGACCAGCTCATGCCAGGCTGCCCCAGCTGGTGTTTTGCCTGTGGCACTGATCAGTACACAGCAAAGCTGTCTCCTACCCAGCACTGGAAAACACCTTGTGTGGGGATATATTTTAGGCTAACCCAGGCAGTTCCACTCAGATTACTCTGGAAGACATTTTGTCAAGTTTCCATTTCAAATTGCCTTCACTAACATGCCTTGTTTTCTGTAAACTCAAGATAACAGCTCTCAAAATCAAGTATAATCCCTTTGCCAAAGCCTTCCTGGATGCAAAGGAAAGGTGAGTTCATCTTTTGGTTTTTTTTGATCCAGTAGCTTTTTGCTGCTGATACGGTTAAAACTGTGACATCACCGTATGAAAGATAAATTACATAACTGAATCTTGTTTCTGCTGTCTTAAATCCAGAGTCATTCCAATGATATTATTGGGGAGGCTATATAATTATTACAATAGGTGCTCAAGTGGGTGAACATGCTCTTGGGGATCCTAGCACTTATCCCTGTCTACACTGAAAGCCTGAAATGAGATAGTATGAGCTTCCCCAGTAGTGTTATACCCTGCATATGTTCACTACATTGTACTTGCACTCCAGTGAATCCTGTAATTTGATAGGTCAGGGAGAAAAAATGTTAGCTCCAGGTGTAAAAAAGCATAGCTGAAGTGAAATTACAGTGTAACTGTAATGTAACTACACTGCTGTTATTAAGTCTGTGTGATAATATATGATGTGTTTATTAAAGGTAAGATGTCAGAGGTGCTTCCATCAGAAATTAATTGTAGTTTATCTTTCAAAATTTTACTTGCATCACCCACGTTAAGGCAGAGTGGCATCCGAATGATGCATTCCAGCCCATAATTTCTAATAAATTTTGTTTGGACCTGCATTATTTTCTGACACGTGAAGTGTCCCATGTGCCTGCAGGAGAATCTGTATTTCCCTTCGTTCCTCTCACAACTTAAGAAGCTGCTGTGTCTCAGTGTCAGGATTTCCAGCTGGGGAAGGGGGAATGCTGCCTTCTGCTTGCCTGAAAGCAGGAATGGGGCCCACTGGTACATTTAGAGTTCCAGGTTCAGCTCCCAAATATGGCACAAATTTAGGAACATTTTTGTTTACGTCATCAAACATAAGCTCCTGCTTCCTTTATGGCAGAACGTAGGAAGGTCTATTGCTGCCTAGCAAGTGGTTAAAAAAGAGGGATTTCCCTCCTTTTTTACTCACTTCTCCAATTTTTTACTGAATAGTTCTGATTATAACTTTTGTAAGTTTTCAATGAGAACATTTACCACTAAGTATTTTGCTTTTCAGAAACCATTCTAAGGATGCTCCTGAAACAGTCTCTGAAGGTCAACATATGACATATTCTCACTGTAAGGCTTTTATTCACATCAGCTGAAAGTTTTGTGGGATATGATGGGTGCTGGGAAACTCGGCCTTGCTTAACTGGCTCATACCAGTCACTTACTGAGTACAGATTTGTGTTCATAGAAAGGAACTCTTTAAAAAAAAAAAAGAAGATTGAAGAGACCTCAGAGTAGGAAATAATGTGAGAGGTCTTGCAGAGGGATCATTTTCCCTACAATCCAGTTTTTCAATATTAAAAAGAATCTAGAATCAATATGATATACGACATTTTTAGGGCTTTCTTACCCCTTTGTTTTTGTATTTGTGAATATTTTTGTCACCTATAAAATTATTCGTCGTAGGTAAACAGGTAAAAAAGTGAGGAGGAGCAGAGGTTGCATTTGTTTTATTGGTAGTTTTTCTTTCATTTGTTCTTTAATGTTTGTGACATTTTCTGGTTGCTTTCAGGTCTTGTTTTTAGGGTTGGTATTTTTTTGTCAGCTGTTTCACAAACCAGTGTCTCAGAATCTGCTTGGTATTTCTGAGGCGCAGCTGATTCTGCAAGAAGTCTGGTTATTTCTTAATTGTATTGTAGCATTTTAATGCAGTGACAGTAATAGTTTTGTTCTCTCTTTTTCCTCTAAGTGGGTGGCTGGTTGATTTCCAACCCGGATCCGATGTGTGCCTCGGGAAGCTCTAATTACCAGTACAGTGGACCTTTGCCTCTGCCCGCTCCCCACAGCTGCGAGAGATACTCAGCCCTGCGAGGCCATCGGGCTGCTCCATACCCACCCTCCTACATGCAGAGGAATCATTCCCCTACAGGTACTCCTGGGGCACTGCTTTGCTGCCTCTGCCTGCCTGCCCCTTGCCTTAGGTTAGCACAAGCACTGCAGCAAGCCCGAGCTGAGGCTAGGAAAGGGCATGGTGAGTCTCTGGAACAACCTGCACAGAACCCTTCATGCACCCAGGGTGACTGAGGCAGCAAAACAAGAGGTACCAAGAGCTGGGTGCACCGTTAATGATAAACGAGAGTGTATGATCTTGCTTTAACTACAGCTTCCAGTTACACAAAAAGAGCATTGCAGGTCTTCTTTCAGTGTCCTGCCATGATGCAGTTGAGCTCTCAAGTCAAAGCAGCTCGCAGGTAGGAGCTGATGTGAGGCGAAGGCATTTTGGTATTGCCGGAATGTCTTTCGAGTCCCTTTCACTTTCTAGATCTGGGTGCAGAGTTCCAGAAACTGATTCTAGTTTGACCTGAAGAAGTTGGTCGGAAAGAAGAGTAATGATAAAGTAATCTGCTTGCTAATTATAATTTAGCAAGAATTCCTGTTTAATGGAAGTATTTATCCTAGAATGGTTTGGCTTGAAAGGGACCTTAAAGTTCATCTTGTTCCAACTCCCCTGCTGTGGGCAGGCACACTTTCCACTAGACCAGGTTGCCCAAAGCCCCATCCAGTCTGGCCTTGAAAATTTCCAGGAATGGGGCAATATTTATAAAACTTTATTAAGTATTTAAGCTCAAATTATAAGGAAATCTGCATCAAAACATTGCCAGATATATGTCAATTATTAAAGAAAAACTATTAGTCAGACTTGCAAAAATGCACATTCTATGTCTGTCATGCTGTACCTTCTCATATATCACACCTGGAATTGCAATGGCATCTTGCTACTCTCTAAATGAACACGGGAATTTTGTCCTTTTACTGTGGTTGGGACTTTTGTCCTTTTACCTTTGGTTGGGGATCTCATGATCAGATTGCTGCCTTAAGCCTGTCTATGTTTTGCTATGTTAAGACAATGTCTCTGCAATAGTCACTGAGGATTTGTTTGTTGCTTTTTTTTCCCTCCCCAAAGTTAATTTATTGGAGAGCTCCAGCAATAACCTCCAGGTATTCTCAGGACATGACAGCTGGACTTTGCCATCCTCTCCGCACGCGAATTTGCTCTCAGTGCCACACACGAAAGGAGGTGCCAGCCCTGGACCCAGGTAAGGTTACAGGAAAACTGTTGGTATGAGGAGCACTGAGGCTTGTAGGACTGCCCTGGTGATTTGCCTTTTGTTCCAAACTTTAATCAGTGTCCAGGATTTGAAATGTGTCCTAAGCGCCCAGTTCAAGATTCCTGGACAGATCTTTCTGACAAGCTAATTATCTTCTGCTCTTAAATCTATGGGAGCTTCATTTTTCCCCAGCACTGCTGAAAAGCAGGATCTTGGAACAGCCACAGAGACCTCTGGTCTCTACAATCCGTGAACATTTAAAAACTAAATTATTTTTCTTCATATATTTCTCACTATTATCCTGCACGAAATGAGGATCCTGTTCTAGGAGTAGATGGAATTTAGACCTAGAAAATCAATTAATTATCAAATATTTTCCCTTCTTTTCCCCAAATGAATGCAATAATTTCTTCTCTGACTTAGGTGCCGGGAAAATCAGCTGCAATTTCAAATGCACTGTTATCTGATTGAATAGGTTTTCTTCCCAGTGTTTATGCCATAGTAGCTAGGCAGTATCCTGAGACTTTGTGACTTTCCTCTCTAGAAATTCTTTCGGCTCAGTTCCTGAGATGGGAAGAAGAGAAGTCACAGAGGCACACAAAAAGATCCTTAAATTTTGAAACCTCGCATATACTTATACATATCTCTCCATCCCTCCCTCCAAGGTCACCAGGTGTGATAGTTGCTGGTGATTTTACACTTAAGATCTTCAAGGCTGATCTAGTTTGGTAACTTGATTTGAATAGCTGCCTTTGAACAGATAATGAAATTGACTTTACTGTGGCAAGTCTTATGCGGGCTAAATGCTTTGAAAGAAGTCATTCAATCTGTACTGCTTGTTTTCCAGCCACTACCCTTGCCTGTGGACAGTGAGCAACAGTGCTGTAAACGTTGCCAGCCCTGGAAGCGAGGTGAACAGCAGCCCTCCAAGCGTGTTTTTAAGGGGTAATGTCCCCTTACCTGCTGCATCATCAGTGCAAATCCCTCTGCAGGGAATGGTGTCCGGCAGCATGGAAGCACAAGGGGAAGGCACTCTCACCAGACTGTCCGACTCCGCGTGGACATCCTCACACTCCTTTTAATGGACAGGCAGCTCCCGAGGGAAGCTCAGCCAACCAAGACTGACACAAATGGCAAATGATCCCCGAGGAGTGCAGTGCAGAGCAGAACATATGCAGGAAAAGGACTTCATCACTTCCCGTAACGTACCTTTTGTGTGCCAGCTAAGCCAAAATGCAAAGGCAGGAAATATTATAGGAACCAGCTCATTACTGCAACTTTAATGCATTCAGGATGATGCCCAGAATCTTTTTAGTTAGCTTTGCTTCTATATCACATTAAAAATGATCAGAGACATGGGGCTGAGTGAAGCAGACGTGGCAGCTGGATGTTCTCAAGTCACTTTAGAAGTTCTTTCTGTAACTAAGAGCCAAGTCCAGGGAAAATTGTGAGCAAGTTTGCAACTGGCCATTTGAAGGGACAGCACTGCTTTAAAGGCTTTCTGAATCTCTTACATAAAGGTTTTCACAATACCTGAAACTAAACCCCTCAGGGGATGAAATTAGTCTGACATCCTAATGCCACCTGCATACAGCATTCTCTGCCCCCTTCCCTTCTCCAGCTGCTGTTTGCTGCGTATGTGCCACAGGAATAGTGGGCACACTCAAGCTGCAAAAGTGGCTGCATTGTAGCAGCAGGGTGCAGCACAGCTAGTTTAGCATTTAGAGTCTGATATTACAGTTTTTGAAATTGAAAGTTCCAGTGTTTCCAATATGTGCTGTTTTTGAAAGGGTGGAGGGAAAAGAATTATAGAAAAAATATTCAGCTTGCATTTCCACTTTGCTTCAGATATACAGTACAAATAAACTATGAATACATGGTGTATTATCTCCCCAGTGCCTTTCCAAGGTGTAAACACACATACAGTCTTTTTCACCTAACAACCTCTGAGCTATTTAAAGCAGCTCTGCCAGAAGCAAGTTGACAGAATAGGAATTTTCTATTCCTTGTCCAGTTACTGGGTGTAAGCTCCTGGGCATGGTATTTTATGTCTTCACACCTGTTTCCCTTCTCACTTTGTCTGCTTCAGCTTCATTTTTCAGGCTACCGCTTTTCCCATCCTGCGTGAGCGTACATTTAGCACAGTGGAGGCCTGATCCTGTCTGGGATTTCTAACCTCTGCTGTGATGCAAATAACAACAGCCATCCCCCAGTCTTCCTCGTCCTTTCATGTATCTCCTCAGGCAAGCCCTATCAAATTCTCAGAGAAGACTGCTGCTGTTTGATCTCTATAAAGAAAAAATTGCAAGCTAACTCATGTAGATAGGTCCCCGTACAATGAAATGCCCAGCAGCAATTCAGGTCTGCTTAGAGTCATGTGCGTTGATAGGAGAAAATCCTCAGCATAGAAGAGGATTCTCTAAAGCTCCTGTGAGCTGATGTCTCTGCTTCTGCTAGATACTGCAACATTCCTTTTGTGAATACTCATTTATTGCATACAGACTCTGGGAGCAACATTCTATTTTGGGTAGATATTAGAGGCAGCAGCAAGACGAGCCTTTTGATTCAGGTTGTCAAATATGCATCTGTGTGGTGAACTCAGCAAGCTTCTGTTTGATATTCTATTACCTGGCCCTGAACAATCCCCTTAAGTTGCTCTCAGTGTTGTGCATTTCCATGCCTTTCCCACCTGGTTTTTCAGATCTGCTGCAGGCAAGGTCATGTGCCAGCATGTACTCAGTAACACTGTTAGTTTTGCTGACTTGTGCTGCAATCTCCTAAGATCAAAGTAATGAAGTTGCTTTGGATGTGCATTTTTATTAATAGAGGCATTGGTCAAACAAGATTCAATAGAGTGCAAAAAGCTCTGCGTCCTGCTATCAGTCTAATCCTTGTCGGCTCTGACTGTAAATCTGCCTTCCCACGTTCTGACAAAAGCTTGGTGATGAGTTTTTCAATGTTATGTTTCTCTACCTTGCAGCAAGAAATGTAAGTAGGTGTTACACTCAAAAATAACTCTGCTTAACAGATGTGGTTTATGCTACCCTCTTCTGGCTGTTCAGCTCCCCACAGACACACCACACACAGAGTCTATATAAAGACACTAAAAAGCAGGCAAGTGGTGACTTCTCTGTGTTCTAGGACTTGCAATGCTTCCTTCATGGTTAATGAGTTGGAAAATTTCTTATCCCATATCCTGCATTACAGTAATACAAGAGAGATTATAAGGTGTTACATAAACTGCATTTTTATTTCACAAATAAACAGTCTAGGGGAACATCTAATTAGCTTTCCTGATAGCCCCATAGGACTGAAAGGATTAAAAAATGATCAAAATGAACAGGTAAAGTAATTTTTCTTTCTTATCACTGTAAAAGCAGCCATGACTTATGTCACAGGAGGCAAAAAGTTCTGAGATCTCAGAAATGAGCTAAGTCTTTGCCATTGCAGACAATGTGATTTAGCCCGAGCCTGAGAAATGACATGGAAGGATAAAAATACCCATGATTTGCTCACTACTCTTGGCCCCATCTCAGTACAAGCTGGTATTTGTAGCCTAAAGCCTTGGGCTTGAGTATAGCAGGGAGTATGCTGATCTTGGGTTTGGTGTTAGGGTGTCCTGCAAGGAACACGGAGTGGGACTTGATCCTTATGGGTTCCTTCCAACTCGAGATCTGTGATTCTGATCTATGATTTTGCAGCTTTGGTAAATGATTTGGGAACTGCTATCTGGTTTGGACAGATTACTTCTAAGCAGCAGAAGCACTGGAGAAATCTTTTGCTGACTCTTCAGAAGAAAAACTGCTGTTCTAACTCCACAGATATCCTTTCCCAGCACAGTGGACTTCCCTACAGCGCAGTAACAGGCTGGGATGCTGGCTGCACTGTTGTCCTGTGGGAGGCAGATTTCCCTAAACTGTGTATAAAACTGTTCCCCTCCTAATAAACCATTACTGTGGATTTGTTTTTGCACTGATAGTGCACTTGTTTCTCAGCAGATCTTCTGCTTCTGCTTTAAAACCTATACAATGATAATTTCTGAACGAATATTTCACTGGTTGTTGTAAGCAGTAACTGAAATGGCAGCATGAAAAGAGAGCAAAGAGCCCTCTCCCCAGTTTTTATATATGTTTTGACAAAATCACTTCCTGACTTTGTGGAAAAGAAATACACTAAAAGACTGAAATAGCTCTTTTGAGGTCTCCAGGGTAGATATACTAATGGGTATTATCGACAGTTTGTAATTTTTAAACTAATTTGGTCACGGAGCCTACACCGTAGGTTTTTGTCCTGCCAGAAGCAAAGCTGGGTGTGTGGCTGGTACCCCTCAGGCCTCTCCCCGGGACAGCCAAGGGGCCAGGCCTTGGGAACACAGCTCCATGCAAATCTGCATGTTATTAGAGAAAGGAATCCTTTATTTGCAATTTCTGCAGGGCTTTAGCACTGTACTCACCTACTAAATGTGAGGTGGCAGGGTGGTTTGTGCGACACCTCATTCAAGTGTATTAAAAAAAGAAGTGGAGGGAAGTTGTTAATGGAAGCAGAAGAGCTACAAGGTAAAAAACCCGAGATGTTAGGACAACCTGGTTGCCTCTGATGCCGCAGGTCCTGCCCCGTGGTCTGCAGCTGTCACTGGGCTTCGGTGTCCCTGTCCCGTGTGAGAAACGAAGCCCACTCCTCCTTTTGGGGTTTTACAAATTTAATAAGGGACAACAGGGGAAAAAATCGTTTAAAGCAGACGGACAGCACTGGGTGCCTAGTTCAGAGCCAGAGGCACACACACATACACAAATTTCCCGTTTAAATGCATTAGCATCATGCATAGTAATAAACCACAATACATACGCATAGTTTCTCTGTAAACTAATTTGCAATTTGTTTTTAAAGGATTTCCATATTTCCTCCCCCGATCTGCCTTTTAGGACATGCGCATTATGTCCCCGAGGGTCTTCGGGGGTCTCCTCGGATGAAGGCTTAAGTCTTCTTCACATTTGAACTTTTCAGCTCTTTTTAGTATGGGCAGTTTTTGGGTTCAACCGGTTTGAATTCCTTTCTCATTGGCACATCTTTGCTGTTTCTCTTATCTGGCTCTACTTGTCTAATTTTGTGATTGTCCACCTGGCTTTCCGCTTATTTTTGTCTCAGGCTTTTCCCTCGCGGTTTATTTTCCTGGCACTGGGGCGCGGGTCTCCCGGGAAGGCAAGAAGACGCCTCTGGCTATACGCAAGGAAGTGTGGAGCAGCTTTTCCCTCAGAGCCCGCAGCTCCCCGGACAGCTCCCTTTGTAAGCCCGTAAGGAAGGCTGATGCCCGCCCGTCTCTGGGCGCTGTGGTGGGTGCGCTCAGCAGCCCGCATGGCCTCATCCCAAAAAGTCCCCTCTCTCTCCTGTGCTTCACTGTGTCTCTCTGGGAGATGGGCTGCTCCAGCAGCACCTCACTCAGGCCAACAGAAGGGCTTAACATGCAGCTTCAGGTGTTCTTTTCTGTGAGTGTGGAGTTTTAAGGGAATGTCCCTGTGCTCCCTGATAGGCAGAAAACCAGAGAGCAGATAAACACCACCTTCCTGAGTTCCCCAGCCCCAGCCCAGATGTTTCCCGTGAGCCAGCCCCAGGTGCCCATCAACACAGACACCCATGGCACCCTCAGTTTAAGCTTAACTGCTGCTGTTTGTCCACACCAGGTGCTTGGTTCAGCGCTCAGGTGTAGTTTTGTTGTGGAGCTGGTTCTGGGTTCTCGTCCTTGGGCAGATCCTCTGCACAGCTCATCTGGGTGCTGTGTTTCTGTTCACTCTTAAGATGAGCACGGTAACAACTGCTAACATTTAATCATTTTTATATTTTAGCCATATATACTGGTTATATAAAGCTGTAGGCTAAAAATAAGCCTTCTAAATTTAACGCACTGGTGCAAAAACACTGTTTCTACCTAATGGTTGTAGCTGTTGTGTGTCATAGTCTAGTAGACCTACAGCAACAATAAATAACAGTCCTTACCACAGAGATGGTAATGCTTGCTATATGGTTTGAAAGTGTTTCATTTTGAGAAGTTATCAAAACATAAATGATGAGTGATTTTTATGGTAAGTTCAAGGATAGCTCATTTTTTAAATGAAGAATTAATGGAACTAGGGGAGGATGTGAATTATATGGACCTAACACCTACAGTTTTCATAGACTTTCTGTAGGACTTTGTATAAGTGACTTATAGCCTCATGGGTCAGGTGCCTGAGCATCTTTTTATTGTCTCGGGGCAGTGTTGCATCAAACATCCCCGTTTCTTACCTGAAAACTGGGCATTTTGCCTTCCTCTCAACCTCGGTAGTGTAAGACCTGTGAGGTAGGAGTTCCCTTTACTGCCCATATGTACGGAAGTGACAAAACGAGGCCTTATCTTGCTGGAGCCTTTTGGTGTAGTCTTACACGCAAAAACTACTTTTCCTTGAGTGTTTGTATGTGTATCATCAGCAGAGGCAGAATCAGTACCACTGCGGTGTTAATACTCTGAAACCTGTGAGCTGTGCTCTGAAGAAGACATCATTGATGTTGCCAAAGCCCCACTTGACTCCAAGAAGGAAGCAATGTGTCCAAGTAATCTGCTTTGGTGAATGATGCCCCCGAAAATGTTTTAGAAATCTGTTTGCCAGGCTGTGCATTTGCAGTGAAATCAAGGTGAAGCTGTCTTCTGTTGTTCTAGGTTGCTCCAGGAAAAATAAGGGAAGCTTCCATGTAATTCACCTCACCTTTACTTTTATGACAAACCTCATACTGAGGTTGGTTGCAGCCCTGGACCAGGACAGACTGTGGGCTTTGTGGGTTGCACAGGGTGTCATCAGCAGGAGTACCAAACACTGTGAGGATGGTCAGGTCTGGAGTTCATGTCCCCATGTCACTGTGATCGCTGTGGCTGTAGCTGGCACATCCCTCCTAGAAAAGGAGTGAAGAGTCAAATTCCACAGGCTGAGTGTGTTTGCTGGCTGCTGTAGCCTGTACTTACTGGATTTTACTATCAGATTGCTTTTCAGAGAGGATGTGGTAAAACACAAAATACAATCCCGTAACTTCTGGTGATGAGACATTTACAAAGCACCTCATTTATAACACAAAACATCACTCTAACCTTCGCTATTGTCAGATCCCTGGGTTCACTAATAAGCCTTAGTTGTCCTGACCAGCCTCACCTGGAGCCTCTGCCCACACCCCTGGAGCCAAATTTAAGCTCAGCCCTTGAGGATTAGCTCCCAGCTGGGCTGTTTTAGGGAGTACGTGCTCTGACTCTTTTCTTGAGTTGGTGTTTGACTTTCCTGGACCTGCTGCTTGCTGGGCTGTTGATAGGATGTGTTTTCCATCCCAGTCCTGCCCTGCCTGCTGGGCTCAGCTACGGTGGATTTGTGCCCTGCTACTGAGAGCCCTGCCTGCACTGGGGCAGCCCTTGCCTCCCCATCCTCTGCTTCTGCTGTCCCTGGCAGGTTTGTAGCAGTTTAATTTCTGTCTCACGTTTATGTAACCCCTGCTGGTGAACGAGGAGTTTGGCAGGGCACTCTTGATTGTATCCTGAGCAGTTTCAAATGCGTGTGGCTTTGTCTCTGTTATGAGTGTGACACGAACCTGCAGAAGGGTGACACACTTAAAATGTCCCTGGTCATGGGGTGTTGGCTGAAGGCTTCTGCTGTAGATGCTGCTAAAAGGCCCAAGGAAGGGCCATCCTAGGAAAGTGCTGTTTTGCTGTTCAAATCTACACTTTGCTTGGTGAAGAGGTTGTTCCTCACTTACATGGTGGCACCTGTGGAGTGTTGGTGCTCTCAGAGCCAGGTCTCCAGAGCAGAAAGAGGTATAAACCTGTTTAACAGTTCTGTGTTGCCTCTACTTGTTTGAACTGCCTGTTCAGGCTCTGAACCCTTCTGAAAATGAACAGTCTCTCTCTGTATTTTTTTCTTTGTTTTCTTGATGTTTTTGGGACAAACAGTAGGACTTTTAGCCACAAATGTAATGATAAATAACTGCAGTGTCTTAAACTTGCATTTATTGATAATGTGGCAAATTGGGTGTGTATACAAAGAGGTGAAGATTTTTCATGGCCAATATGTGTTGTTGCTGTTACTATGAAGTGCTGGTTTTATCAAAATAAAAATTTTCTTTTTGGGAAAGGTCTATTTTCATTGATATAATTTAATTGTTTTGGAGAGGTCAAAGTTGCTTAAAATGTTCAAGAAGTGGGGCTGAATGGTACTATTGCAGCTTAAACTGACTTTCGCTTTGGAATTCAGAATTGTTATGGCTTAAAAATTAAACAAAAGAAACTTATTTTGAGTGTACTGAACTCCTTAAATGGAGATCTTTGACATAATTTTTTTCTAGGTTTGTCTTATACTCTCTGTCAATTTGGAGCATGGAGTCTTCCAGATCATTCTTTTGGGGCAGGAAAGACATAAACAAATGTTAGTTCCTCCAGAATTGTATGATCTGGTGAGAATAACGTGGGATTGTACTTCTAAAGAGTTGGTTATTTTTTCAAGTAACTACACACTCTGATAAGAAGGACAAAAATCCATGGATTTTAGGAGTTTTTTGGCAGAACTGTTTTATGAACTATAGGTGGGCTAACTTGAAAGAGAGACTGAAGTGTATATACACATCTGCAAGTATTTATGCATGATGTTTCTTCTTCCAGCAAAGTCAGTGAAAACAGTTTAAAAATTATTTAATAAAGTCATTTTCTATGGAGCTAATCCTTGGTTTGGAAGAAAAAAAAGCAAACCACAAGCCAAAACCAACCACCATAAAAAAATAAATCAACACCATAAGATCCAAATCAAACCAAAAAGCTTTCGAAAAAAGTCTGTGTTTCTTTTGTTTATATATGCCATTGCAGACAGTTATCACTTTGCTCTTTGGATGCTGTATCTCTGAATGTGTTATGCTCTCTTCTGTTCATTAGTTGTTCCCAAGGGCAGTATGAAATACAGAAGGTGCAGGCTCTGCCTCTTGCCCAGAGGACTAAGGCATTATCAGAGCAGAAGTGTGGCAGTTTAACCAAGGGTAGGTGGGAGAGTGAAGCCCTGCTCTGTTTGAGGTGACTGTGTAACTTGGCAGAAGGGCTGAGCTGACTGTGGTGTGGGGATCAGGGAACCAAGCTGTTCTGAGGCAGGCTTTCAGTTACTATGAAATTCCACTGTGCAGTGGAAAGAGTTTCACCAACTGAGCATTTTCCTTTGGAACTCTAAATTCTCCAGACCAATCAATTTTAGCCCTAGGACAAGATGTGTGCCTATGGATAGCCTGCATGTGTAACCCTTCCCCTAACAGTACCTGGCAGACTGGAAACTGGACACGTTCTCTGTCTGATGTGTTTCAATGTCCTCAGGTCCTTGCTGTCTCCTCCTATAGAAGTTCCTCTCTACCCAAGTAAATACCCAGGCAAAAAAAATCCATTTGTGTAACATATGCTGGTCAATTGCACTCATTTTGCCCTGGGAAGTCTAGTGTCCAAAAGGGACATGTTGCTTTTTATCTATTCTGTCAGCCTGCAATAAAATGTTTCATCAAGATTTGTTCAAATCTTTGGTTTGAGTCGCCTTGAGCAGTTTTTTTTGTTTGTCTTTATTTTGTTTTGCTTTTTATATTGTTAATAGCAAGAAATCTAGTTTCTGGAGCCTTTAAATGTGTTCAATAATTTGTCTGTTAGAAAGGCTGATATAAATAGACAATCAACATAGGAATGTAGAAAGGTCAAGGAGCTCTAGGAGCATGCTCTATTCCCCTGATATTGGAAGGAAAACATTATTCATTTTATAAACTAATCAAGATTTCTTGGAATATTAATTGAGGCTTAGGACCCAGTAGGCCATGGAGAAAAGGCTGACATTTAGAAAGTTTATTTCCAGCTTAAATGTGTTTATGGCTAATTCGTAAATATTAGTTCTTGGACTGGTGCTGTCCTTTTGCTGAAATTAATTTCTTCTTTCAAATTTTTTGGGGGTTTTTTGCTGTGGTTTTTTTTTTTTAACTGCTGTGCTTGGCAGCACTTCACAAATTGCCTTCTGAAGACAGTTTTACATTATGTCTCATTTGGTCTTTCATCTGCTGAAGGAGGAGATGCTTGCATTTCTCTCATCTGCACATTCCTGCTGCTGCCTTTGTCCAACCTCTCTGTGCTGCAGCAGCAGGGTGAGCTATGTGGACTTGTGATCTCCTTTGCTTAATGTTGGGGCATCGTGGGGCTGGGGGGAGTGGGACTCCTTTCTGATGGGCAGCTGCTGTCAGATCAGATTAAAAGTGTTTTGTAACTGCAATCCCAGCATTAATTTTGCTGCCCAGCCAAGAAAAGGTTTTGTTTTATTTCACCCCCTTCTTTTGTATTTTGTTTTTCTGATGCTGTGTTCATCCTAGTGCTCTTTTCTGTGCTGACTCAGTTGAAATTCATCCATCCTGAACTTGGTGAGCAGAGCTGTCTGCAGTATTTCAGAGTCATTCCTACTGGTGTCTTGTACAGTGCCACAAAAACTACCCTTTTTCATCTGGAAATACTTGAGATTCACCCTATGGTCATGTTTGCCTCTCTCACAGAAGGTAAGCTTCCATTTTGGGCAGCAGTGATGCATGAGGAATGACCTTTATTTCCCCTTGCTGCTGAGGGGAACCTATGATTCAGGACTCTTTATAGCTTTTACAGTATTATCTGAATGAGCCTGCTTACTGCTATGAGGTTTTGCTAAATTATTGGTGCTTCCAAAAAAGCTGGAGGAGAGGAAAGCCTTGAATACGGGAGCAGATGCATTGTTAGCTACAAAGGGTGAAATCCTGGTAGCACTTGCACTGACTTTATAGATGTACAATAGGAGTCAATAGAGAACTTGTCCTTTCATCCAATGTCTGACTGACTAAATCAGGACCTTACATAAAATCTAGTGTCTGACTGGTGAACATGCAACCCATTCCTAATTTCAGTATGGAAGCAGGAAAACAGAGGGGGAAGAAAAGGAGTGGGAAGTAGGAAACTCAGCCTCCACAGTGTGCTTTATACCTGATGTAATGTGAGCCAGCGCTCACCTTGGTGATACAAAAAGCTTAACCATTGCCTCTCACGTTGTAAGGAACCAGGTGATGTGTGAAATCAATTTGCCCTGAAGAAACAAGAAAGGGGGTGCAGTCTCCTGCCCTAAATAACTAATTAAAAGCTATCATTTTGCATCTGACAGCAGCAGCAGCTGCTGCCTAATTGGATGTTAAAAATATGCCTGCCAGTGTTTGAAAAGTACATGTTTGCATGGTAGTGAGAACTGGTACTTTGGCCTTTGTACAGGATGTTAAAAACCAAGGGCTGATGTCTGAGATAATGTCTGAATGTGTAATGGCTGCTTCCCCTCACTGCATAGGCTCTGCATCCCCAGCTTCTGACTCATGCTGAGGTCCCAGATTTTCAGCAGAAAGCCAGCTCATTTTTACACTCCTGCAGAATTCTATCCTGACTTTGCAGAAGCCTTGTTTATAGGATAGCTGTATTTTTTTGTTTGCTTTTTTTTTTTTCCCCTGGTGTTATTTTCTTTAATCAGGAAGGGGTAAAGCTGGTGCACAAGTCAGTGATGCAGAAGTGTCATTGCATGGCACAGCCTCCTGTAAAATTTGCTCCTCCAGAGCAGGGGACTTCTTGTCTGTGATTTCCTGTTAATGCCAGCAGCCCAAATTTGCCCTTCAGAAAGGAGAAAGTAAAAATAAGGTGTGGATGAGAGGGAAGGACCAATTCAAAGCAGAGCCACAGACACATTAGCGTTTGGGGTGGTATTTTTTCCCTTTCTGCCTCGCAGTGAGTTGCTGGTATCATTTTTTTCTTCCCAATCCAGCAGATGGTGTTAGATGGCTATTTAATGACTCGCATGGGACAGAAAGATCCTGGTGATAGAGCTGTGAGCACGCAAGAAGAAACAGTTCTGCAGGGATGTTCAGTGAATCTGAAAGCTGTGATAGGCTCCTGTTTTAAGCATCTGTGTGTATGCTTTCAGCTTACTACTACTAGGGGGTGGAGAGCTTCAGAGCTGTAGTACTTGATTTAAATTGAGGTTTCTGTGACATCTATCATACTTTTCCCTCGAAAGGTTTAGGTTTGCTTGAGTGCAATGGAGCAGAATGAATATTGCCAATGGCCCTCACTGAGCACTTTGGGGTTGGGAGGTGTATAGATTATTTTGGTATTTATTTTTTAATCGGATTTTTTTCTTGCCTGCACCTTAAATGGACGAGTGAAGTGGTACAAACTCTCTGCAGTGCACTCCCATGACAGAAGTGTTTCCTAAATGCCACTGTCCACAGAAAGGAAATAAGTGAGGTGGAATGAATATGATGTGAGCTCAGCAGGTTGTCCACTGTCCAGCAGTGACAACTAAAACATGACATTGGTTTCTGACTGCTTTCTCTTAGCTGGGATGATGAATGCACTGGGCCTTGATCAAGCTCCTAGAGAACAAGTGTCTGTCTATGCTGACCTGGATCTGTTACAGATGATATTGCATGAGAAAACTGATGTCTGAAATTTATGAGTACCTCTGGCTAGAAAAAAAAATCAGCTTGAATAGATACAGATACAAATGGGCTGTAATTTGCTACCATTTAGGGAAGATCTTGGAGGTATTGTGGATATTTCCTAAACTGTCTGGTGAGCGCACAGCAGTTGAAGTTAAGAATTGTAGAGAAAGCTGGTCAAACATCTGCTCTGTTGCTGTCTGAGTCAGTGGTGTAACCCACCTCTTGAGAACTGTATCTAGTTCTAACAACACTCTTAAAAAGTTTATGGAAGAGTGCATAACTAGTTTGACTCTTCACCCTGGAAGACAAGGGACTGGGGTAGGATATGGGGGAATGCTATAAATGATACGCCAAAGATGAACAGGGAAAGATTTTTGCTATTTATCGAAATGTAATTCGAGGAAATGACCTAAAACTTTGTGTGGTTTTTTGTTTGTTTAGGGTTTTTTAAACCTGCTGGTTCCCGTAGTGCATAAGGAAGTTGTGGAACTTGTTTGCACTTGATTTTTCTTTCTTCTTTGTGGAATTTGGAGAAATAAATGTCTCTAAAGAGACAAGCTGGACAAATTCAGAAGACCCACTGTTGGCTGTGAAGCATGAATGCAGGTTCTGGCAATATAAGACGAGAGGGGTCAGCCTGCAAGTTCCCTTTCTAGTCTTTTGCCAAGCACAGTGTTTGCTGGCACTTTCTGATGGGTCACTGTAGGTCTGTTCAGTGGTTACTCTGGGTGCCTACTGGAAGTGGGATTACAGACTTGTGAAGGTCTTCCTTTCCTGTGACATGATGATGCATATTTAAGTGATAGATTTTAGAGGTGGGGCTCTATAGGTCTGTTACTGTAGGCCTAGAGGTATCTCCTGCACCCTGTGACTCAGCTGCTTATAGAGCTCAGTCTGCATCTGCTTCTGCCTTTTAAGCAGCCTTCAGCCTGAGCCCTACGGCTGGGCCAAGGATGCTGGTAGGATTCACCTTAACATCAAACAGTTAACAGGCTGACACAGAAAATCATCAGCACAAAAGTCTTGACATGCCAATCAAGGGAATAGTTTATGCAGTCCCAGGAAATTTGTTTTTATAAAGTGACAGCTTTTAATGGTGGGATAATGTATTCTACTTGTTAGGCTTGTTCCCGAGCAGTCACTAAAAATAGCATGCACTGGGGTATACAAATGTCCTGGGTAGCGGCACAAGAAATGAAAGAAAATTAGAGTAGCATGACTTGTCTGTTAATAGACGGCAGGACTGCTAGGTTTTGCCAAGATTTTTTTTATGTGTGTTTTTTTTTTTTTTTGTTGGTTTGGTTTGGGGTTTTTTTGGTTTTTTAAGAAGTTATTCCTTTGACAGGGCAGGAGGCTGTTTTCTGTCCTGTAAATCCACACCCATTAATCAGAATAATTTATATTGTGATATTTAATCTTAGAGCATCCTAAACCAATTTACAGCCTTGTATCCACAAAGAGAGCCTTATCAATATCTGATCTGGGAAGCTGAGTCATCCCTAAGTATGACCAACCCTTTCCTAGCTGGAAATCGTGTGTCCATTCCAGCCTGCAGAGGGAACCCGCCCCCCATCTGCCCCAAACAGAAAAACACCCTCCAGGAAGCCATCCTACCTATATTCTGGTATTCCTAGTCAGCTTGCAAAATCCTTTAGAGGAGGGAGGGCTGCGATCTTGCCTCATGCCCTGAGTTTTCACTGGGGATTTGCTTTCCATGTCTTTCCTTTTGTTGGATTGCTCAAAGACAACAAAAGAAAAAACCATGTAAGGAAAGGCTTCTGGTTAGTGAATCTCAAAGGCCTTGCTGGTTAGAAGGAGAATGTTGTGGCTGGTAATACTGCCTTGATATCTGATACATGTGCAATTCTGCATTGCAGATCTGATGTAGATGAGGTGTCTGAGTGTGTAATGTACTGTGCTTGGGCATTAATGCTCCTTAGGCCTGCTTAGTTCTTGGTGACTTTTGAAAATTCTCTTAACTGCATTCATCCCTTCTGGTTTATGTCCATAGATGCTGTCCTTGGTGGAAATAGACTCATCCTCACATTTGCAGACAACAATTCTCTTAAGTTAGCAGGGTCTGGTTGTTTTTTTTTTTTTCATTCTGCTAATGTCAATTTAGCTTATCAGCTTCTGAGGCAGCTGTATGTGTCCCCATACTGTGTGGGCTGAAGAGGGGGGGGCAGAGGCTCTCAAAATGGCCCTTGACAGCCAAATGGGTCCAAGTTCATAAATAACTGTTGCTGTGGTAACACATCAGCACTGTCCCTGCAATGAGTTTTCACTGGTAGGTGCTAACGTTTGGAATTACTAACCTGGACTGGGAGTGGTGGTGGTGGCAGAGAGCTGCAAAATGGGATTAACCACTTGAAGTGTGTTAAGCAAAAACATTCAGTCCTTGCCTAGATGGCTTTGAAGACTGGTGAGGGGATAACACAGTTTTTAGTGTGTTTTGGGCTCTTTAGTGATCAAGACAGAAAATGTGGGTATACAAGTGCAATAGAGGATAAGTCCCCAGGCTTTCCTTTGTCTTCATATCGGCAGTCTTAGCAAAAAGTCCAAGGGCTGATATGAAAAATGGTGCACTTCAGATGTGTTCAAAGTCCTCCTTTCCTAGCCAATGACCACTAACCAAATACTGCTGAGAATCTACAGTGGCATTGTCCACACTGAGGCCAAGCTGTCAAAATCTTTGGGATGGTTTTAGCACAAGTTTAGTGATAATGAAAGAATAAATTGAAGCATTGCTTAAGAATCTAAACATCTTCATTTTTTCTCCCAGTTATGCTTCCTGAAAACAACTTGTTCTATTTTTAGAGGCCATCTACAAATAACATCTTTAATCTTACATGTATTAATATTCTCTCTGGAGTGGAAGAACAGCATACATTATTCAGATGGCCTGTATGTTTGTTTGTGTTTTGGTCTTCATTATCAAATCAAATTGAGTGAAGTTAATTTAATTGTATTTACATTCAGTTTTATTTTCTAGTGTGTATGCACTAACTCTGTCCCTAAATAATCTTCCCGAGATGAAGAAAGGTTTATTTCATCTTTCTTTTTCTGGATGTGTTCTTGCTTGTTTGGTCTTTTTTTTCCTTTTTGTATGAAAAGATGTTTCTTACTTGTAATCATATAGCAGCTCTGGTGCATAAGAGGTCTATTTTCTCTAAAATATCTCCTATTTTCAGAATTAATTAAATCATATGTGCTTTGGTTTATATGAGGTATCTTTTTTCTGGCAGTAGCTTTGGATTTCATGGGTTATAAGCCAGGATTTAAAAAGAAGTCTTTTAATAACCTATCTTCTCTCTGCTGCTTCATCCTTTCTCACACAAAATATGTTTAGTTAATAGGAAACACAATGATTTCTTCTGGTCTTCTTGATGATGTCTTAAGATATTTACTCTCGTATTATGCATGCAGTGTCACATTAATGAACCTGAAATGACCATATTTTGCCTGATGATTTGGATCAGAGCTCTCAGAAATTCCAGATATGGCAATCGCGATGTGACATTGGATCTTATTCTATTTTATGAACTGTTGGTCTTCTGTGAACTTTTGGCACCAGCGGATTTTGCTTGACTAATCTTACATCCCCCCGTATCTCCTTATGATACATATCTCAAACTTAACATAATCTCTGATTTTCCATAGTAAAGCAGTGTTCCTGTCTGTTTCAGATGATTCAGGAAATGCTTGTCTGCCATTGGTGTGAAATAGCTGCAGTAACTCAACAGCCTCGCAGTGATTTGGTGTCTGAGAACTGACTGATAGTAGTGCTTCTTTGCAAATATGGGCAGTGTAAGCCTGTGAAGCTCCTCTGTGACCATTATTGAAGAATTAATACATTTTGGAGATGCATTTGGCTCAGCATGCAGCCTCACAACATAGTTCTTAAATTGATCCACTCCTTATTTGAGCCAAATGCTCATCTGGAATGATGGGAACAGATGGGAATTATCTTTCCTGCAAGTATGTGATGCAGCCTGCCTGTTCTGCAAAACCTTCTGAACTCTGACCAGGTCAAAAAACCTGCTGAGCTAATTTGCTTGTGGCTGCTTCAAAGGTAGAGCATCAGCTGAGGGATCTCCTCATGCTGTTGAGGACTGAGTGGAAAGAACTAGTATTTTTTCACCTATTCTACAGGAAACTAAAGTATTTCTCCCAACTTTTCTCATCTGAGACAAGAGGATTCAGCTTCATTTCAGAAATCAGTAAGGTGATGAATATGATAAGGAAAGCTTCTCACTGCTGAAGCCATGTCCCTGTGCAAGGCTCAGTCTTTGAGACTTCAGCTTTGCAGTCTTCCTTCAGTTCTGCCCTCAGGCCTGGAATTATCTGTCAACATGTTAAGGGTATTTAAACCATGAAATGAAATTTGGGTGAATTGCAAAATGCCTGATGAATTCAGGAAGGGAGCCAGCACTCACTTTGTCCTTCTCTGATATCTTATCACAAATAAGGAACTACTGTTGACAGCTGGAATTAGTTCTAGTGTGAGTGGAAAGTCCCACATTCCTCCCTCCTTTCTCTTCACCCTCCCAGCCCTGGAAAAGAACAGGACAGCAGCACTCCAGTTAGTGTGTTAGAATTTGTGCTGATGTTCCTGTGATTCCCTGTGTGGATGTTCAAAGCAACGTAAAAGACACCAGAAAAAGGTGTCTGTACTGAAGAGGAAGTTTATGTGCACAGTAATATTAAAACCATACCAGTGTAGTCCTGCTGGAAAATTCTCCTTTGCAGGGGAGCCTGATGGCTCTCATACTTTGGAGTTTGATCTAAAAGGTCACGTTAGGCTTGTGCTTTGCATGGTCAGCAAAATAGTCCAGTGCTTTCATATGAGATCCAAAAAGCCCGGAAGCTCATGTTGTCTCTTCAGCTGTTTATGCTGAAGTGCTTGACATGTAAGACCAAATTGTTTAATGTTTTGCAAGGCTTTCACAGTCACTTCTTCCTTTTTGCTATGACCTCCTTACTGAGTGGCTGAAGGGTCTACTGCCATTCTCACTCTCCAACAACTGCTCTAGCTCAGGAATACTCACCTTTTCCGATATCACAGATATCTTTTCACATGTTCATACTCCCAGACCTGCAGGTGTCATCTGACAGGAACCTTTGGGGATATTTTTCACCTTTGTGGTTTCTCTGCTCAGTCTGTAGGTCAGGCTTGGGCTATGGTTCTTTATAAGAGTAGCTGCTTTCCTTGACTTCCAACACTATATTCCTTATGCTCTTCTAGTGTGAGACCTCAGAGCAGATTGGTTGGTTTTTGTTTTGAAACTGTCCCTGAGCTTAGGCATAAGATGGGCTGGAATGCTTTGCTGAAAGCATTTCCCTGGCGGGATTGCAGAAATTTTAATCCTTCTTGTTGCTGTTCCTTGTCTTGCTGCTCTGTGTGATTTGTTTTCGAAATTTGGTTACTGCATTACGCTGGAGAAGAAAAGGAACAGAATGTTGTTCCTGTGAGAGTCGCAACAGTAAAGAGGTCATCAGCAAAAAAGTCACAGTCTGCATGGTCAAAACAACAAACTTTTTTGAAGGATGATAGCAAAGATTGGTTTTGTGTAGAGAAGCCATAGCTTCAAAAGCAATTATAAATAAATGACTCACGGTCTTGTTCTTACATAGTGATACGATATCCACACACAAAGAACAGAAATTTAAAGAATATCTGACTGTTCCCCTCCAAAAAAAAAACCACCTCAGGAGAAAAGAACCGTTTACCCCATCTACTCTTCCACAAACAAATGTTTAAACATTGTACCTAAGCTGATGCTTGAATTTTAAAGCCAGTCTGGGAGGTAAACTAAGGCAAACTGCCTCCTGCTGAAAAGGCATGTATGCCTACTGTATTGCTTCAAAAACTTAAAAAAAGAAAAAAGTGGGGGGGAGGGAGAGAGAAAACCTTTTATGTCTTAGCTTCAAGTTGCCATCAGATTGCTGATGTGCTGTAAGTTAGCCTGTCCTGCCAGTGCAGAATTTCCTGTCTTGGAGAACTTACTTGCGCTCGGATACAAGTCCTGTCTTCAGATGATATGGAAGAAAACCTGGCAGGTAAGTGATTTGTCAGTCATTCAGCCCTTTATGTGACTTCTTCCCATCTTGGGAACTGAGTCAAAAGAGTTTTTACGGAGGTAGACCACAATATCTGTGTTCTCCATTCAGTCTTTGGATGGCTCTGAAGAGTAGCACCTCAAGCTGATGTAAATAAATAACAGAAATGAGAGCTGTATGGCAGGTTCTAAGGTCGGATGTTCTAAGCTTCAAGTGTGTCTACTATCTGAGCACACCAGTCAAGGGTCAGCATTATAAATCAGCATGGCAAACATGAGCCTTGTCTCTGCTTGCAGCAGAAATGCTGCCCTGGCTGACTTTCCCTTTTTTGTCTCACGGGGAGGTTTGCCTTATCAGTAGCCTTCACATTCCTGTAGATAATCTCGGACAAATGGATGGCAGGGCCATTCATTACACTGACACAATAGCATCAGACTCTTACCAGTAGCCATTTTAACCAGCTTTAGGGAATTAATTAATTAAAAAAGAAGATTCGAAAACAAAGGGTATCAGATGAACTTTACTGGAAGTATTAAGTGAGTTCTATGATACCCACAGAGTTGACTCAGATTTCCTTGTTTTAGCAGAGGTAATCTGGCATCCACCCCATTTAACCCAGAAGTTTGGTAGGGAAGGGTTAACTGATAGATGCTGGGGACTTGAATATTGCTTAGCTACAAAGTTTCAAGCAGCTGCAACCCTGTCTTTGCATGTAAAAAGTGAGTATTTTCAAGATGAGCTGCCTCACCTCGGGTCGTTTTGTCACGGCTAGAGGGGAGAGGTTAGGCGGAGAAGCATTAACACTTTGTCTGGCTCCTGCATCTGTGCACTGGGCTGTGCCAGCCTCTGCTTCAGAGCGTGAGTTTAAATTATGGAGCATCTGACAGCGATGATGAACATTGTACGTTAACGTCTGGGAGAGCATATTGTTTTATTTATAGGTATTGGTTAGTGGAAAATGGTAGCAGGGTAATTTGTTAACCCGCCTGTCTGGCAGCGGTATGAAAGTTGAATCAAACCAAGTGTTTGCTGTCTCTGCCCTTCTGCCCCAACTCTTATTTCTCCTTCCGTAAATCCCAGGACTAGCACATTCAAAATATAAATACTCTTTGATAGGACTTTCTGTGACTTTATTGCATTATATGCGCAGCTCCTGCTTTCAGGGGACCTTCACACAGACAAAATTGATCAGCAGCCGGAGGAGGAAAACAGCCGTTGCCACGGCAACTGGTGATGACTCACCCCGGGTGGCAGGCAGCAAAAGCTGTGAGGCTGCAGTAATTTTCCAGATGCTTAATCCAGCTCTCGGAGTTTTTTTTCCTCTTGCTGACAGGCAGAAATCCTCCTCTGCCTTTCTTTGCTCAGAGACCCACGCAGCCTGCAGCCGTACGTGATCGGAGTAGTCCTTTGTGGTGCTCACCCAGGATGGCGTCACAGAGACGTGTCTGGGCAGCGTAGATGAGCTACTCCACTGATTGAACTGTAGCCCCCAAAGGTGGTAAAAATAGAACTGTAAACTGCCCGTCTGTAAAAATACCCCAGTGTGTCATTGGCTGCACTCAATTCCTATCTCCCAACTAACATCACGCTTACTGTAACTACAGCTATGAAATATTAAATCAGTTCAGCTTGTTTCTTTTCAGTAATGAGGCTGTCCCTGTGCTGCATATAGAATGTGCTAAAAAGAGAAGAGTGAACTGCGTTCAGCACATGCATTTCCATGAATTAGCTTTTCATTTCTGTGACCTACTAATTTTCGTGCACAAATTTCAGTCTGCATGTAATGAAATAGGGCAGGTTAAGAGACTTACCCAGGAAAAGGGCAGTAAAAGGAGCAACACCTTCCATGTCACTCAGGGGATGCCTGCCTTGGGGTTTCCCTGCAACGACTGCATTGTAATGCAGGCCTTGCCCCAGGTGGGGCACTTTTATGAATGTCTGAGTAGTTATTTACCTGCTGTGGCGGTGATGTAGAGTTCTTTGTGATTGCCATAGGATGCTGAAGAATCCAAGTGTAACTAGATTTAAAGCAGCTTCAGCTTGTTCATGTGGAAGGTATGCATTCCTCCCTAGGGCCAGAGGAGCAATTAGTACAGAGTGATGGTGGAATTCGGTTTCCCTGTTCAAGTGAGTTCATCTAGCTGTGGGGAAAACAAAGCTGCTCTGCAGCATGTGGAGAAGGAAGGGCTTGCGGGGAAAACAGGGAAAAACAGCAATAGAAGTCTGTGTTTGCTTCACATAGGGGACAAAAAGTACTGATGCTGCCAGCTGCTGTCTCATGCAGTCCCTGGAAGGCAGATGGCTTTCTGCGGGTGAATCAAGTGAGGCCATCAACTCCTTCTCCCACAATGCTTCTTGCTTGCAAGTCCTCATTAAAGATTTGTCAGGGTGTGCAGCTGAACCTGTCACCGAAACTGCGGGAAAAACAAAAACCCTCAAAAAATATTTTAATCTTAGAGAGTCAAGGCATTACTTTATTCTGGCCAGGAGGTTGTTTAGGCCAGGATGTACCACAGAAATCATCTCATCCACACATAACCCGGGTGTGCGGAGAAAATCATTCCATGACACATATTTTTACAATATTTTTCCCAAAACTTTATGCAATCAAAACCCATAGAGATGCACTGTTTCAAAGTTGATTGGTCTAAAGTTGAGGAACCACCAGCATTCAGTTTCTCATTGGATCTGAATTTCTTTGCCTCCGATGTTAATTAGATCTGCATTCTCTGATTTTCTCATCAGCCTTTTTAGGACCAGGTGTCCCCAGCTATGCCAGGGAGCAGCCTCTGGAGTGGATGTTTGTTGATGTTCGTTAATGGCTCCTGATGGCTCTTGATGGGTGTTATTTCATGTGTATCTCTTGTGCTGCTCCCAGTGTGTTGAGATGTTAGACTCATCTGGCCTCACCTGATATTAGACAGACAAATACACATGTTCAAAGTTACTGTTTTCATCCCTCCCACCAACCAGGTTTCAGGGAGATTTCCAGAACTCTCTTCCAATTTCCTCAGCATATAATTTTCAGGGTCTTGATTTTGGACTAAAACCTTTTCAACTTAACTAAAACTCTTAGTGATTNATATTAGACAGATAAATACACATGTTCAAAGTTACTGTTTTCATCCCTCCCACCAACCAGGTTTCAGGGAGATTTCCAGAACTCTCTTCCAATTTCCTCAGCATATAATTTTCAGGGTCTTGATTTTGGACTAAAACCTTTTCAACTTAACTAAAACTCTTAGTGATTTTTCAATTTAAAATCTTTATTTTAGTCACTTCTACAGCTGGAGAGAGTTTTTCAGCTGCCACTTCTTCTGTACAATAACACCTCTCTTGCTATTATTGCACGTTCTTCTCTTGGTTTTTTTATGCTTTCACTCTGAGGAGATAGGAAGGGGCACATAAATTAGTTTCTATAACTATATGAGCTCTAAGAACTAAATTGGAGGAGGAAACTTTTTCATCCATGGTGGAAACTAGTAAGAAAAAAATCTATAAACTAATATAAACATACATGAATAAACATAGTAACAACAACAGTTAGAAATGTGACAATTACTAAAAGAACTTACATGGTTTTAGCACTTTGTTAAAATAGCCAGCCATCTTTTTGAAACCTTTTCATTTTTAAGATAAAAATCATTTTGTCTCATTTACATGTGGTTATATTCCAATGTTGCAAATTTAGATATAGGTCTATAGGCCAATTATTAATGTAGCCTTTGTTCTATATGCTTGTGTTAAAAAGGGTACCACTTTGGGTTTTTTTGCCTTTTTTTTTTTTTTTCCCCAAAGTGTCACTATTTACAAACC